>WURV02215774.1:0-10730 GCA_011762755.2 Epimenia babai
TAACACAGCGGTGCGGTGATCATTTCACTGATCGACTTTACAATAGACATACTTAAATTATTATAATCATAAGAGGTCTTATTTTGGCAAACTTGGATAACATTATAGATTTCACTCTCAGTTACCGGCTCTAAGAACATGGAATGGGGATTAGACTTACACAAGAATTTATCAAATGATATGTTATTATTTGGCGGAATCTTTTCAGCTAATGTTGGTCCGATATTGGAGAAGAAATCATTAAATCCATTGGCTATCAAAGTTTTATCTTCTGTTAACTTATTATCGTATTTAAATTTTTTCGTTTTCATTACCTTATTAGAGTTATTAGTTTTCACGAGCGAGTTTAATATATTCCACGTTTCTTTCATATTGTCCTTAACTTTCAAAAGTTTCTCACTGTAATAATCCCTTTGTGCTTTTCGTATTATTGATGTCAATTTGTTTTTATACTGCTTATATCTTCTTTCACTCGCTTCAGTTCGCTGAGATAAAAATCGTTTATATAATAGTTGCTTTTTTTTGCAAGCATTTTTTATCCCAGTAATTATCCAAGGCTTTTCTCGAGATTTATTATTCACTTTTATTTTTTCTAGGGGGCAAATACTGTCTAAACTTTGGTTAAATTTCTCATAAAATAATCTATATGCTTCATTGGGGTCACAAGACAACAGTACGGAATCCCAATTTTGCCGAGCTAAGGCATCACGGAGGCCACCGATAGAATGATCATCTACTTTACGTTTATAAACAAATTCTACCTTGTTTTCCTGTGGACACGAGTAATTACATATCTGAAAAATAGGCAAATGGTCCGAAATGTCATTAATGAGGATTCCGCTAGTTACAGAATCTGTTAATTCATTTGTAAAGATATTATCAATAAGAGTCGCACTGTGATTTGTAATTCTTGTGGGCCTATTAATAACAGGATATAATCCTACACTAAAAATACTATCAATAAATATGGTGCTCTCTGCATTATTATCACCCTTGAGTAAGTCTATATTGAAATCTCCGCATATATAGGTGGTCTTGTTTTTTATCCTCTCAAGAATTGCCTGGAAATTATAGTTAAATGTATTCAGATCAACATTGGGTGCTTTATATACGCAGCCAATGTTAATTTTTTCCTGACTAGGTGTTGTTAATTCAATAAATATGCTTTCATAGCAACTTTTCACATTCAATGAAATATTCTGAACTATCGTGTGCTTTAGCTTATTGGATACAAATAATGCTACTCCACCTCCCATTTTTGAGTCTCTGCAAGTGAAATGGCCGTCATATCCTTGAATGCAGAACTGCTCGGTGTCTTCAGTTGCTAACCATGTTTCTGATATAGCTATCACTTCAAAGGAATAGTTTAAGTTATCCAAATACATTTTAATATTCTCGAAATTACTTTTAAGACTTCTAGCATTGAAATGGATAACAGACAACTTTTTATTTTTCTTTGAAAACTTTGAGTACTTTTCACAAAATTGAGCATTAGTTAAATATGGGGAATTTACATTGATGTGTTTATAGAAGTTGGCTTCTGAATCTCTGTCGATTACATCATTATATTTATCATCATTACAGTCTAGGTTATTGAAAATACTGGAGTTCAACAAGGTTGTATTATATGATTTACATAAAGTAAAAAGGTCAGACAAATCGTCCGGTATATCACATAAAAAGTTGTGGAATTCTTCATCATTCAGATTAGCGAAGGGGAAATTTCCTGTGTTGCAGGTAGCGCATGACCAATAGTTTTTCGTGTCCTCAATGCTAGAAGTAACTTTTTTTGTGAGGTCACTACATTTTCTGTGAATTTTACTCTCACAATAAGTGCAATGTACATAGCAGCCAGTTACTTTTTTCTCACATTTGGTACAAATGTCCTTGCTACTATTGTCAGTCATATCTATTGTATAAGCTCCTTAATAAGTTTGAAAAATCATATATCATTGACATGGTGAAATATTTCTACATACAAACAATATCACTAATAAGTAGGCTACCAGATCGTTATATTGAACATTACACAGTTTAGTAGTCAAGGTTCTGTCCATTATTCGGTAATTAATGTTCATAGCGAGGGTGGTCATCAGTCTGGAAGAGGCAAATGCTGAATCATTGTCGCGGTCCCTGTTTTACTGGCCTTTTTTCTTTAAATTTGTCGATATCTGCCTCCGTACGTACCTCCATCGGTGCCGATACCTCTGACTTCTTGACATATATTTTGCAATTACGCGTCCAGGTGGCTGCAATATGCCCCTGGTAGCGCAGATCTCGAGCATGTTTGTAGACTCGAGCATTGTGAGCGGTTAGGTGCTCGTTCACAAATACCTGCGACTTCTTTTCTCGCAACTTTTTCCTTGCTGCCATAATTTCTCCCTTCTTCTGTCTGTTCACACACCTTATTACTATTTTCTTTTTTCCATTTTTGTCCTCTCCCTTCAAGTAGTGCATGGCACTGAAGTCTGATCTCTCAAACGACACACCAAGTTCCGAAATAAAGTTTGTGACATTTTTCACAAGCAATTCATGATTTTGATTGTTAGTGATAGCAACCTCCTGCTCACTAGACTGCGCAGATGCCGTGTACGTTGTCGGATTTTGGCCCGTGATCGCTACATTGTCGATCTTAGAATATTCTTCCAAGTCATTCACACGCATTTTGAGTTCAGTGATACGCTCGTCTCTCTGATTTATTATATTTTCAAGGTTGCCAGTTTTTTGACAAGTTCATCAAACGCGCTACACTTTTTGTTAAGTCTGTCTAGTTCCGAGCAAATGTAATCTAAGGATGATTGTATGCCAGACATTTCTTAGGTGAGACCTTTGACGTTATCATCACCTGTTTGGTTGGCGGTGGATCGGTTACAGTATTGTGATCTGGATTCCCGAGACATTGTGATACTTTCTTTGTTTGGTGCAATAGAGTTCGTCAAAAAGGTGAACAGTAGATTCCATTAGAACAAGTGATCAATTATTTTATATAGAAAACAAGTGTCTGTACAACCGCAGTCTCTGCTAATCTATAACACATGTGGGGACTCGCAGTACTAGCACTTAGTAGTAGCAGTAACTGGTAAATAGGTCACACTACTACCATACAATGGCTGGTATACTGTTATAGTTTGAAACACTGGTGGCTATGGAATAGGGAGCGCCGAGTAAAGAGTTATTGTTCCTGAATAAAAATTAGGAGGCATACCTCAGATACTTCCGGGTTTTGACAACTGATTTTTGTGCATTTTTACTTATCATTTTTCCGATAAAAATTCGCCAATAATAATTAATTATGTCAAATTATGATAATTGGACTGTCGTTAAACTGAAACAAGAGCTGTCACGTCGGGGCGCTGTAACCACTGGAAGAAAAGAAGTTTTACTTGAGAGGTACGTAATTTTGTGCTAAAACTAACTTCTAGCATGAATCGAATTGGCGAAGTAAAATTACTAGTAAACAATAAGAAATCAATCTGAATCTGAATTATCAATCTTCTGTAAGCCTGAAACTGTTAGACACAGCCTCGGCTAATTGATGATAGGCTCGATAGCTATAGCGACGTTATCACGTACAAGTTGACAAGGTAGGCGATGGCTACCGGGCTGGTAGACAGTAGCATGTTGAATTTTGGGAAGTTAAGTAGGCCTATGGAATATACAGGTGATATACTTGTTATTTTCAATTTGTATGGCCTTATTTATTATTAAAATAAGAACCACCAGCATAGTGAATGATTAACTTTGAAGTTTGAACACACATTCTAAATTTGTAACAATTTGCATTATTACTGTGTATCCGAGGTATTTTTTTATCTTTTTGGCTCGAAGCCTCGAACACATGACCGATCAGAGGTAACCCTGTATCCAACTCTTATTCACCATCAACAAGTCTGCTGCAAGTTCTGTACCATAACGTCACATTCTATTAGTTCAATCAATTTCAGATTCTATCCAACTATTTTCCAGGTTGGAAGCGTATGATCGGAACTGTAACTTTTGTTCAGAGCATTCTATAAACATACCAGATGATATCACACTTCCTCAATGGCCAACTTGTGGCTTCAAGCAACTCCTCACCAAACACCGAGAAGAAATACCACCAGTCACTCGCAGTCAAATCACTGGCTACTTTGAATATCGAATGGCCAGTGATGGAAATGCTGCGGGTGACCTACAAGCTATCAAGAAAGGAACCCTACTCTTGGAAGCAAATCGCATTGAAGCCTGCAGTTTTATGACATCTGGGGATGATGCTTTCTTTACCGGGATTGTGAGAGCTGCGATGAAGAAGAAGGTAAATTGTATGCCTGTGTTAGGTCACAGTATTATTTCTTATGCATCTGCTCGCATGGTTATCATGAACCAACTTGTGTATATGAACCAGAAAACATCAACCTGATGCTGCATGCTTAATGATAAATATCTACATTAATATACTTAAAATAACAAGGGGAGCCGTGTTAGTCTGGAGAATAGTAAATAAGTGAATGAACAACACAGTTCGAGACTAATATTTCATTTCATGAGCTTTTGAGTATATTCTTTTGCGAGTAGTCATTAATATATGTAGTAAATAACCGACAGCATCACATTATGTCAACATATCGTGTTTTAGATCTCGTACACGTACAAACTGCGCATTGGACTGAAGGTGGGCGAGATCCTCAATTCAAATTGTGATTGCCCAGGCGGGAAGGGTCTGCACTCGACGTGCAAGCATGTGGCTGCCGTTCTACTGATGATGGCTAAATTCAAAGATACAGGCGTGCTTGTTGTCGACAAAACATGCACTGAAGTTCTGCAAGTGTTCCATAAACCTAAACGACGATTTGATGGTAATTTTATTAGTTTAATACAGTTAAAAAATTGACATATTTTATGCTTCACATATGTTACAATTTAGCTAGGCATCAAATCATAAAATCTAAAACATGGGATACTTCTAATGTTAAGCAGACGTCTATCTGCCAGCCTTGCTATGTGCCAACTCTTTGTATATTAACTTTTGTAGGATCACCCATCAAAAACTGCGACCTGCCAACTGGACATACCATCGACATGAGTGATCCACGCCCGCGTAAATACCGCAATAGGCCCAGTTATAATGACCATGTACGTAACTGTGTCATAAACTACTGCTGTGAGAATAATATTCAACTCACAATGTTACAAATGTATGATAAAGCCGACATCCAAAATGCTGCCATAGATCATGATTATTTAATGCTACCAATGACGGAATATTGGGTTGACCAAGGTGTAGCAATAACTGAACAACAGAGAAATGATATAGAAAGAAAGACGCGTAAGCAAAGTAAGAGTAGGAAGTGGCGAGAGGAACACAGTTGGAGAATCACGGCGTCACGGTTTGGGGAGATTTGTAAAATAACCAGTCGTAGAAACAAGACAAAGCTCTGCCAATCTGTGTCCACCTTCGATGATATTTCCTCTCCAACTATAGCACATGGAAAACAGTATGAGCCTATTGCCATCCAGTCGTTTGAGAGGAGAACAGGACTGAGGGTCAAACCAATAGGGATGGTTGTAAGTGATCAGTACAACTATCTGGCCGCATCACCCGATGGACTCATAGATGATGATCACATTGTTGAAGTTAAATGTCCATACACTTTACGACACAGTGCCATTACAAAAAATGCTGGATTTCCCTTTCTAGAGATTTCTAATGGTAGTCTTTGCTTGAAAAAGTCACATAAGTATTATGACCAAATACAAGGTCAATTATATATATGTCATAAGAAAATATGTTACTTTGTCGTATACACGTTTGAAGATGTTTTTATAGATAAAGTAGAGATTAATCGTGATTACTGCGAATCGTGCCTTTTTCCAAAGTTGGCATACTTCTATGAAAATTACTACAGGAAGTATATAGCAGCAAAAATGTGAATTAATTATCATGTATTGGATGTGCAGGTAGTGCTCATTAATGAGGTCAAGTTATTAGGATAGGGTTAATCACTGTGGTATGTGAATATATTACGTTAATCTATTAACTATACTCCGTTTGAAATTACTCAACATAAAACATATGAATATAATGCGGTCTCCAATTAGAACTTTGTCATGTGCGAGATCTTTCTTTAGTATGGCGTATGTCTTACTTAGTCCAATAAGTCTTTCAATATGAATGCGTTTTGATGCGACGCGTCTATCATGGATTACATCCTTCGGCTCGAGTTGTGACTTGCCACATGGTCCTAGGACACCGGACAAGAACAATGTAAAATGCGCGTATGTGTCAAAACCTGTAAAATATTTGATCGCTCTATCATCTTGTTCAAATCTGTTGATTGTAAATAATCCTGTCGGTGTTAGTAGCTCACACTGTACTGGTGTCTCTTTCGTTTTTGTTGTTATATCTACTTGTTCATCAACCACCTCCATGTCATCTTCGTAATCGATTACAATCTCATTTCCCACATTTGCCGCAGTTATGTCCATCTCCAATATATCTTTTTCCTCTTTCTGTGCTCTCTTCTCTGCTACTTTATCAGCTCTTTTCTTCCCAGATGGTGTTTGAGGTTTCTTAAAAATGAAGATGCTAGGCACAGCTCCATCAACTAATCGTTTGCGGTTACCTGGAAAAATTCACCATACCCCATTATCTTATATGGGCTCAATTATAAGCTTAGTATTAAAGAAAATCCGTTATATACATGTATGGTTGTAATTACTATTAATACCTAAGAAACATTCATTATTTTGAAATAATTGGAGAGAAATGCACAGAAAACCTATACCTGTTAATATAATTGACAGTGAATGACAGTTTTTAAAAATAATTATTACTTAAATTCCACATTCACTATAGTTGGAAATATAATTATTATGTGTATACAGTAATAAGTGTAATAACATTGACAATTGATAATTTAAATGTCTATATCATATAATCTAATGTTGCTCAATGTCATTCTGTTTTATTTGTGGTTTCTTAATCAATTTATGCCCTAATAGTACAATATTGATTCAGTACGGTCAATCAGGCTATGTTACATTTTTATGAAATTAAATAAATGATCAATTTGGCTGAATAGCCTTCACATCTTGTCCTTGTCGTAGAATAATAGTTACCAGGTAAATCTTTGAAAGACTCCTGTGTAAAATGATCGTTGCACACCCGAGCTTGCTGGTCTGGCTCCCACAGCTTTTTCGTAACTGGGTCCAATCTTTTGATCGCCACGCGCCATTCCTTCCTTGTAATGGTGTCTTTGGGGAATAAATGGCCTCCCTTCTTATTTGAACACCCAGATACGCAACAATAATAGGGCATTATGTCCGTTTGAAATGCTTATAATGCGTGAATTTAAATAACAATAGATCGCTCACAATAGAAAACCAGTCAGCTGTCAGAACAAGTATGCCTCAATTCAGTAATTTCAATTCAGGGGACGCAACTGCGAATTACTCGGCGCTCCCTATTAAATTAGATATTCTATCAATAAAACAAAAAAGTATTTTTGATGAATCATATATCTTACCTTCCACCACAGCATCTAATACCACATTTACATACAGGAACTATAAGAATATTGATGTTGATGATTGCTGTAATGATATATACCTGTCTGGGCTGTACTCACCTGTCAAGGGCCTCTCTCCCGACGAGCTTGCCCTGCGTTACTCAAATATTCTCACACCTGTTGTCGACAAGCATGCGCCAGAACGTTCTATCAGCATTAAAGATCGCCCGGCTGTCCCATGGTTCAATGCTCAAATAAGAGACACTCTGTCGTGCAGCTGAGCGTCGCTGGTGTCGAGTCAAATCAGTCGAGCATCGGTCATTTGTGTCAGCCTGACATGATCTTCGTTCTGTCGTCCCTTCAACCAAAAAATCTTATTTTGATGATAAATTTTTTCCTGCGTATGACAATCGCCGAATGCTCTTTCAGACCGTAAATTATCTACTACGTCGCAAACAAAAACCCAAAGTGCCACCCCACGACAATGCCGCTGTGTTGGCAAACGACTTCGCCAACCTTTTTGAGCAAAAAATAAAGGCCATTAGGGACAATATACCGGCTATTGATCCAATAACCACCAACAATGCTGCCCAATTATCTTGCTCTTTTCTTGAGTTAAGTAAAGTTTTATGTGATGACGTTTCTCGCTTTCTTATGTCCGGAAAATCTGGGGGTCTCGACCCTATTCCTGAATGGCTGCTACACAGGTGCTCTTACGCAATTATTTATCCCATTACAGATATAATAAATACTTGTGATGGTAAATAGGACAACCAATGTGGTTCTATAAATAGCTGGAAAGAAATGCACAGGAAAAACCTATACCCCTAATGGTCCCATGGATGCAGATTTGTTTCATGATTATGTTCCACAGCTTCGCTACATGATGCTTTAACACTGCTTTGTTACTTGGCTCTGTTATAGGAAGGTCTTCACCAGGAGCGAGAAAGAGAACCTGGCTATACACATGAGCAGATGAAGTTGATGCAAACGCAAGATTTGCGTTACATTAACTTCAAATGCAGCACCGAAGCCAAGGTCATGATCACATGCCCATTGTGACTTAGTACACTACTAGATTCAGTTGATGACATATATTGGCACTCATATGTCAATTATTATGGCTTATCTTGCTACCCACTATTTTGTGCAGCCATTGTGACAGCAAAATGTTGTCCTATACCAGGTATCAGATATCGAAAGATTATACCGACGATTTTTGACATGAATTTTGTCTGGGAACCCAAGGTAAATGGTTTTATATAAGGGAGCTGCAGTTGAAATTATGAAAGGAATGCGCCTTATTTCATCCATGCTTGACCGAAATATAAATAGCCTCGACGAGAAGTGAGTAAGATGTTGATGCATGTACCTAAATTAACTCAAATAAAAATATGTTTAAGTTGGCCTTGCTGTCAAACAATTTTTACATCAATTAATAACCCTGTATAACCTATACCTGTATTGTAGTTTTGGTTCACTTTATAGACTTCTGTAGACCTGTACATTGAGTACATTGAGGTTTGTTATAATGACATTTTAGCGCTAAATATTGTTACCTATTCCTGACACACATAGTTTTTATATCCCAAATCTTTCCACTGTAATCACTAATAATTCTATGAGTTTTTTGTCACAGAAAATTGAAAAACTGAAGTCTGAGCTGCATTTATTGGATTCTCATGACAAGCCAAAGAATAAACACATCGTTTTTGTTGACTCCAAGAAAAAAGGTAACCATTCATGATATGTTCACTATATCACAAAAGTGTAGCATGTTCTTACACTCACTGCCATAGTGTTTATTAACTCTCCCAAATAAGGGCTCAGCTAAGCAATTCACTTCAATTCATAATGTTTATTTCTCTCAAATACACAATAACGCTATATTGATATTGCAATATATAATTTCAATATAAATTTTTTTACAACCTTAGGTATGGATTTAATAGATATGATAGAAATTGGACTAATCAAGGTATAGTTTTTCTGTCCCTATAATACCATGGTGGAGGTTCCTCACACGCTTGCGGTTGGGTGCCTCCACATCTTCTTCATTATAGTTTAGTTGCTTATTCTCCCAGTAATTCTCAAATGATGGGGCAACTGGTGTAGTGGTTAGCGCGTTTGTCTTTGAATCCAGGGGTCACTGGTTCAATTCTCGCTCTAACCAGTATACTAACTGTGGCATTTTTCGGGCTGAAAGCGCCTTAAACCCCATTGCCCATGGGAATCGGGGTAGCCCTTGCAGTGTGGTTCTGTTAGGGCTTTTTCCCTCTGACTTTCGCTGTGCTTCAGATGCTCTATATACAGGTTGGTCCAATAAATCTTTACCCCCTTACATGTTCCTGCCTCTGAATTACACAGTATTGAGATTTTTCATTTTTTAATTTTTGTTTTCAGAGCAACTTATTTTCAACGAGTTGGCCAGCATTAAGTGCATGTATACAATTTTCTCATTTCCTGTTTGAGCAGACGACAAATTGTACCCTAGAATTTTTAGCGTCATTTTCTTTAAATTCTACTTTTATGATGGCCATATCTAAAAATGTATACTAGTGCCATATTCGTGACCTCGAACATTTGAAAGAGGTGATAATGGAGAAATGGTAAGAATTGTCTCAAACTTTCATCAAAAAAGCAATCCAGTCATGGCGGAAACAACTGCAATGCGTTGTTAGAATGTAAGGTGGCCACATCGAATACATTTTTTATTTGGAGTTGTGTCTTTTACATCATTAATAGACAATAATTAACTTTGGATTGAGTTAAAATAATTAAAATTGTGACTCAATATGTGAAACGTGAAACTGCGTTTTCTTGTTAATGGCCCGAAATATGGCATAGGTTTGTGTTCAGGATTATAATATGAGTACATCAAAGGTTTTGTAAATATCTTTTATGCTGTTTTCTAATTAGAATTGATGGTTCTGTCCATTAAAATTGAAATTTGTGAAAAGTGTCATTTTGTTATCGATCACGCAGCTATAATATACAGGGGGTCATGATTCATTGGACCACCCTGTATGGTCTCTATGTCGCTTACCTCCCCACTATGTCGTCATCTGATCGTAAATATCCATTGACTTTCCATAGACTTAGCAAGGTGTGCGACATGTGTAGCCTGTATGTAGACATCTGGAACCGTTGGTGTGAATGGAAATAATAATAATAATAAATAGGTTATTTATATTCCGCTCTGATTCCATGACCAGCATGCTCAAAGAGCGGTTCACGGTAAAA
>WURV02215785.1:0-10730 GCA_011762755.2 Epimenia babai
ATTAAATAACAACAGACATCACAGACTTACGCTCATTGTAAACGGTCTCGCCGTGTAAAAATGAAATAAACCAAGCGCCCTAGTGCACTAATTGTTTGTGGGTCCTTGGACGTTACCAGATTGACAAATTTCAACATATTCGGTCTGTGGGGGTAATATGTATTGATATATCTTGCACGGAGCGACTCGAAGTCCGGACACACCAATACAGCATGGTACTCGTCCTCGACGTCCTTCCCACACCGACACACCCTCTGGTTTAACTCTAGCTCGGGACGCTCCCACCGACCACGCTCCACCCTCAAATGATGAGATGAGAACCGCCACGCCCTTTCACTATTGTGACGGCTGTTGCCACGTGGCCACCACTTTCAACAACCAGCAGATGAACCGCTGGCCGAGGAATTTAGTGAATGAACCGCTAGCTCAGGCTAATTAAGTTAGCCAAATGTTATGGACACGTAACACGTATGAAATTTATTTACATTTTATTTACAAGAGACGGTACACTCTCAGCAATGGCATGTAAATAATCCCAAGATTTACGACTTGTTTTTTTCGCTCTATATGCCTAAAGGTTTCGCATTAATCTTCGCGTACACATTGTTTTGTGGCGTTTTTCACATTCCAAGAACTCTTTCCTGTATTTTAATTTCAGATTTATCAGATAATTCAATCAGTTTTGTGATAAATCTCCAAATGATGCAGTGTGGCGAAGCAAAGTTTTACTTATAAATATGTAGTTGTTCACAAGTACCGCCTCGCGTCAGATTAATCTTAGAATATTCGGTAGGTTCCATCATGAAGTCGTGTACAAATGATATTCTTGTATTTTTTTACGCACTTTTATACAAGTTAGAAAAGGTTTATTAAGTATGAACTGTAAAAAAAACGTTGCAGTCGGGCCTGAATACTCTATTGTCCCGTTATTTGACTTTGATGTGTCGGGTCCTTGTGATAACAGCGTGGCACACGTGTCTTGACTCAGCGTGCCGCGTTAAAGATTAGAGATATCAAAAGTCTTCTATAGGAGACGGCATTCTGGTTGCATGATTCGACCTGTCAATCACCCTTCTATGAGACGAGGTGTGATATCCGTAGCCAATAGAACAGCGGATCATATGCACCATCACCTCTAGCGTGTGTGGAGTTAACATCGCCAGGTATTACGCGCCTCCGTTAAAAGGCTGATTCTTTATTTTGTCTGTATAGTGACGGCATCATCCCGTATAACAAAAGCATATTTTGTATCAGCATTGTGCATTGACAGCATAAATGTACATGCGTTTATGTACTACAAATAGTTTTAACATTTCATTCCCAGCTCCGTGGTAATTTCACGAAGAACGAGGATATAGCCGATATAATGGGTCTTCACATCGCTTTCAAAGTAACGTATTCACAGAACTACAGATTAATCTTTACGTTTTCGTTATTGCTACACGCAAGCCACATGATATCAGGACACTAGACTAATAACTTAACTGATTGTAACAGAAACGGGTCAGCTCGGTGGTAGAGCGCTGGCCGCCGAACCAGAAGGTGGTCGGTTCGAATCCGGGCAACACCACCATGTTCTTATCCGTTGTATCCTTGGGCAAGGTACTTTATCACGATTGCTCTGGTCGACTTAGCCATCAATAAGGACCGGTGAAATTTCTTTGTGACAACGCAAATTAACATGGACTGGAAAACTAAATTTGCGCGTGGCTCATCGGCGCCTGTGACAAAGCTCCCACTCCCAAGTGAAGCCCCGCAAACCGTCATTTGCCTCGCTGTGCAAGGGACTTAAAAGTGCTGGACATAATTGCTTAATTGATTTTTTACATTTCATTAATGAAGGAGAGAGTAAAAGACTCAAATCAAGAATGCGACAATTCATTAAATAATAGGTCTTGTTTTTCAGTAAATAATCAATAGACCCGCGAACGTAACGATCAGAAGTGTTTAGAGCGAACGTCAAATACACCGTGAACTAAAATCAATACATGTCACAACACCGTTTACAGGCTTACCGGAGTTGGGTTGAGAATCGGGGGCGCGAGGGGGATCGTCTAGCCGGACTGGAGTACACGCCGGATCAACTCTTCTTCATCAGTTATGCTCGCGTTAGAATTTAATTATTGTAACTATGGTAACATAGACCTCGGTAACATTAGTGTTGATCCTATAATTCTGACTGTTAGAATTCATAATATTCCGTGGACTCCATCGGTATTTCTCGCGGTTATTGTATTTCACTGCCCATTTTATCTTTAACGTTTATTATATGCTATCGACTTCAATAAAATTGACCGTTTATCGTATGATTGTATGCCATCAACTACGGCAAATCTATCCTTTCAACATATCCCTTGAATAATAAAACCACGTGAAATAATTAAATTTCGCGCCGTTGCCTTTTCTGCTCATATCTACGTCTCAGATCTTTTCATAAGAGATATATATATATAATGTGTATAAAATAGATATATAATTTCTTGCAACAGCAATGGTGTGCCAAAGGCCGAACGAGTGAACTCCTCCGCAGACGCGAAGTCCGGGGTCACACCTTTTATAAATTCAGGTCATAACTCAGGGTAAAATGTATAAAACAGCCCATTAAATCGTTAGTGAACCTGTCCGAATCAAATTTGTACGAATTTGGTACAGTAACCTTGGGTGAATGAACAAGCGAGTTTATAGAAGTTATAGTATATCACAAGATTGAGGCCTCTGCAGCGCCTATTACCTAACCTTATTCACACTTATGTGTTTTATATCGTATCGTTAGCCTGCGTTTCCAAAAGATCGGATTACCCGGCATTGATCAGTATTTCGAGCGATCGAAGACTTGTATCGCTGCTATGAGTTCATGTCCCGTTGATGTTAATATAATTTTCATGTCATCGTGTTTCAGGCTAAATGGCCCAATGGAGAGCTACAAAGGTTTTGTAGATGCGTTCAGTTGCCCGCTTGGATCGCCCATGAATCCTGGAAAGCAATGTAAACTTTGGTGATTCCGTCGTTACGTCTCAAAGTGTAGCTGATCGCCGACAGATCGCGCTACCTCGGCACGAATCCTTTCTAAACATCACTTTCCATCTCTCTCTATGTATATCACTCTATCTTTCTCCCTCTGTCACTTTCCCTTTTTTCTCTCTCTTCTCTCGCTCGCTCGCTCTCTCACACACTCTTTCCCTTGCTCCCCCTATCACTCTCCCTCACACATGAAGGATTAAACTCGCTGCACAAAACTTGACCACGTGCAGCGAAGAGCTGGCCAATCTGTGTGCAATAATATTCGAATTATATACATTTAGAAATCAAGTTGATTTTTAGAGACAGTGCAGTAATATGGGGATGACTTTCTGATATTACCTATTGATAAAATGATCTTGATTCATCCTCCAAAATCTTTAGCTATCCGTTCCATTTATTCAGTTATTCTTGCTTGTGTCGTAATCTTACTCAGAAATAGTATCTAACCGGGAATGTACTGAATATCCAGAAAATACATTCGATTATAATAAGCTATCGCGAATCGGGAATCATGAGAAGATGGTGGCCGTTACATTCATCTCAAAGGGAAATAATAATTGATATCTACGATGATTTTAAGAAATATTTTATATGTATTAATTATTACTACTCGAAATCCATTGGCACACGGAGCTTTCGTATATACGACCCACGCTTCGTCATTTATCATGGATCAATATCTTTTGTAATTCTTAAATGCTGCTACGATTTGTTATTTTAGTCCATCTACTTAGACTGACTTAATTGCACAAAGTTATTTTCTTGTGAATAAATAAAATTTATAAAAATCATAACGAAATGTCGCTTTACGAAGACGATGGTGGGCTAACCGTCACCTCGGTGGGAATGATTTCATCCTCAGATTCGTAATAGACGCATATGCCTCATGTAAGGAACGCGATCGACGTTGAATGATGGCTCAGTAGCGGTTTTCACGTGTGAGGTTCGGTGACTCCGACTTAAATGCTGCGATAAAACAAGAGGAACGATGAAATTCCATGTACTCTAAAAATATTTTGTACTTTTATTTCTCAGTTGGGGATATAACAGAGTCCTAGAGACTTAGTTCTGACACCACGCGGTTTTCGCGTGTTGGTTTCGGTGACTACATCTTGAATGCTGCGGTAAAAGAAGAGGAAAGATGAAATTCCATGTACTCTAATAATATATTGTACTTTTATTTAGCAGTTGGGGATATAACAGACTCCTAGAGACTTAGTTCTGACACCACTTAATAGACGAATATTATTCATACACTAGCAGACTATAACCAGATGAGTATCAATAATTGTTCAAAACCTTTCAAATCGGTGAGTATATGTCTACGACGTTGGAGCCACCCGAGTGAGAGACTCGGTGAGTATGTTGAGGTCATTATATCCCACAGTCAGGCCTTCTTGGGACAATTACCTAACCCCTCTCGCAGAGGAGTATCATACGTCCTCACAGTGGGTATCTATACAGAGCGATTCCCAAGCGCTCGCATTCATCCTGATCCCACGCAGACTTCTGGTGGTAATATAATTATTGTTATTATTATCATTTATTATTTTATATATTATTTATATAGGGCTTCAGAGCGTTCATCGACCTATAAAGTGTGCTAGTGTTCAATCCTTCAGATTTGATACTACTCTGGTGTCGCAGTCGACTGTTATGACCAGTTAGGATTCAAACATGCGACTTAGCTTCTCACGTTTTGTTGTAAGAACTTTACTATTAACGATGCGGCTTCGGCCAGTGGTCATCATTTCTCGTTTGCCTATAACGAGGAAGATTTATCTCTAGTTGAGATTCCTGTTTCCGTTTCACGGATGTGCTGCAATTTTAGCGATTATTGCGGCACGGGCGGGTTCTGTCATACTGACAGAGAATTGGAATTTTCTGAATCGAAGAAGTCTGCAATTCCATTGCCAGAATGACTGGCTAAACAGATAAGAATACGCCACGTTTACTATCCTTCAGCATCTCAGTATGATTACTGTTATATAATGCATAATGCATATGTGTTGATTGATTTCATGTTTGGATATGTGTGAATCGTGTCGCATCAGTGAAAGTGATTTGCCTACCATAAGAAAAAAAATCAGCCTTATTTCGGTCTTTCCTATTAGATGCATGAAGACTCTTATGAGAGATGAACCACCCCACCTAGTACACTATGATAAGAGTTGCACAAAGGATAACCCACTTTGTAACCTTACAGAGAAGACGCTTGGCTGCCTCACTCTTTTTGACGCTGGCAAAAGGTTGAACGTGCTTTATGTCATCCATCTATTACAATCAGCTTAAGACCGTCCAAAATTTTAATTCTTGCTAGGTTGGAAAAATGGAAACGACTAGGTTTTGTTTGGTGCTACTTAATAATTAAAGGTCCGTCGCTCGTACGTTGTTGCCTAGTTATATCGCTGAGATATTTTTTATTATAACTCATTCCCCGACAAATCTTTTTCAATGTTGAAGCGCAAATTTCCTTTTATAGAAGGCGCGGGCAAAACCCTTTGGTTAGTGCTGGCTCGATCTCGAACGTCTCGCATAAAAGGCAGCATTTTGAACCGTTGTACCACTGGCGACAGGCTTGTGTGTAGTTCGAGTATCCCACTGAGTTGCTTATGGGGGAAAACGCCCAAAGAGTGAACAACTTGATCACAATTTATAACTACAGTCTGCTCTCAAATATCCGACGTCGGTTCTCACGTGTCGGTGGTGAGGTTCACTATTGGGTCCATTCTGTACGGGCGAATGGAAAAAACGACCAAAATTCATTCGCCTTTTTAATATTGATATGACATACATAAAAAAAAACATATTTTTGTTGAGATCTAAAGCGGTTTTTGATACACCTAACCATGTAATATGTAATTTCCAAACAAACAGGAAGACTTTAAATAATGAAGTAGGAGTAGACGTATCAGTTTTACAAAACAAGAAAAAAGTTAGTACAACACTTTTTTAGACGAGTGTATCTATTCATCTCATAACTTTTGCATTATGTAAATGCACTTTATCGGGATTATAAAAAAGATATAATTTTCTGTAAACAGTTTGGAATAAATTTTCCGTGCTTTATTTGTTGAACAATTTTATTCTATAGGGCCAATCACACACTTCCGAAAGCCCGAAGAGCTACGTAATGAATAAATTTTATTTGTCTCAAGAGGCGTTAACTTTTTTCTCTATCGATCAGGCAACAGATATTCCAATTTACAGGTTCTTCGTTTCTTGCCATCGCTCTTACTATATTTTACGACTATTTCAAGTACAGCATGTAACCAAATGAATTTACTCATAATCATTGTTAATTATACATGCCCCTGTCTATATACCTGGCACGTTTCTGACGTTGAATCTCAGTCGATTGTGGTGGCGTTTTCACGTGTCATATGACTAAATACAGGAAGAGAGCCTCCACCGTAGCTCAGTAGAGCACGGTACAAGTCGTTTTCACGTCATCGAAGCAGACAAATTGCATGTAATTTTATTAGTGTAGGCTAGCGTCACGTTGCTTCCCATCGTGTTCTAGGGTGAATATAGCGAACTATTTTTATCACATCGTAATTGAAGTTTATTAAGTATTTTTTACAGATTTTTTATATACTCAGTGAATAGAACCTGGATAAGCGATTTTACTTTGGTTTCCTTTTGTCCAGACATCATGTTGCATCCGACTGAGTGTGTATAGCCAAATTTAAGTACAAGTTGAATAAACTTCGTCTTAGGACCGAGCAATGTGCATAATCCTTAAAAAATACTTGTCACTTTATTTGTTCTTCAATCAAACAATGTGATGTTTTTGGTTATTACATCTCAAAAGAAATTTAAAGTTTTATAATTTAATGTACTTAAAGCCACATACATTCGCAAACTTTTCAATGCCGACTTGTGTAATTTGAAGTGTGGGATCGAGAGCTTTTATAGCTTCTCTCAGCCCAGCCAAAATCCAGACACGGCATATTTATACAAGATGCAGTAATACCGATCTTAATACATAAGATGGCACCTTTAATTTTCGCATTGCATTTTACGGGCCGAATGGTCATAAATAAAAGTAGCCTACACAACGATTACTTCGGTAGTCAGCCTATAAAAAATACGGGCCGAATCTGCCTCTCGTTGCCGCGGGTACTAAATAATATTTTGCAGAACAATGGCAATTAATGTCAATTCGTTGATTCATTTGCGGGAAATAGGTGCAATCTTACACAGCCCTATGTAATTCATTAGGAGTTCACTTGTATACGAAAGCTAGTGCTATCATAATCTTATGTAGGCAATAAGGTGTTACCATCGCTTGTATTAATACGATATGGCTAACTCCTCTTTGGAAATTATAATGTCACAGAGTCTATAACCCCTTTCACCACTGTCTAAACGAAAATTGAATCTCGTGTAATAAGCGTGGGTTTACTGGTCTTTGAATAACGCATAGTCCCTGAATAATACAGGGTGGGCCAAAAAAACAAGCCAAGGTATACAGTTGGTCATAACTCTGAATTGGGTCAACCAATTTGAAGACAATTCAGCCTGATTTACCAACTATCACTCCACATTTTGACCAACTATAAAGTGTGACGTCATACACACATATGTGAGATCACTAATATTCGTGTATGGTATCCAAGACTCCAAAGTTGGAAGGTCTTGCATTGTTATGCCGTCCTATAGCGGTTCACTGGTGAAAAAAATCTTTACAGGAGAAACCTCAGTAAACACAAAGAGTCATCGGATGTTCGAGAATGTCCCGCGGAAGAGAGATGTCAGACCTGAGAGACTGTTCAGAGAAAGGGCTCATTTTTCCAATGAAATAATGGTATCTGTCGGTGTTTCGAGACTCGGGGTGACTAACGACGTTTTGATAGACGATGTGGCAAAGGTCGATGTAAAAAACTACAGAAAAAAGGTTATGGATGCTGGATTACTCCGTTTCGTGCGGCAGATGGTTTACGCTGCAGCAAGACGGCGCTCATTCTCAAACTGCACGGATAACTTGTGAAGAATACCTAAATACTGATCGTGGTGGGAATCGTTCTAACAGTCTGTCAGCACGATCAACTCGCCGCTCCTTGTTACTTTGAGATAACTCGTGCACTTTTTGACGTCTGAAACTGTTCAGATGAAGGTCTAATTTGATGATACGGCGCACTGTCGACCTTTCGATGTTGGTATCTCCTTCGATTTCTCGGAGACTTATGCGTGCCGGGGCTATCGTCGTGACTGAGTATTAGTTCAGACACGTGTTCGATATATTTTACTGTTGCAGTTCTTTTCTGTCCCGAACCGAGCAGATGAACATGTCATGTCGACTTTCTTCATGACATGCTCCACAACACTTTTGGTCCATTTTTAATAGGAAACTCTTTTAAAAATCTTCTTCCAGACCACCCCTCTAATCGACAATTCTTTGGTAATGCGAGATCATCTTCTGCACTATCAGACGGCATAACGATGGTTTAAAAAGATGAAGAAGCAGCCTACAAGATGAGCCCACTTTGGTCAAAAGTGAACACTTCTTATAAATACCATACACGAACATTAGTGATGTCACACGTTTGTGTGCATGATGTCACACTTAATTTTAGGTCGGTCAAAATGTGGAGTGATAGTTGGTAAATTAAACTGCATTTTTTAAATTTGCTGACCCAATCCAGAGTTATGACCAACTGTATACCTTGGCTTGTTTTATCAATAATTGTACTGTTTGTTGAAAGAAGCGTGCCACATTGACAAAGTTGATTTCCAAAAAGACCTTATCTGACGCGTACACGTATTGGTGTTTCTAGTTCAGGGCGTATACGGTCTACCGTTTTCCTTTCGTTTTGCCAATCCATTTATCCATATCGTTCTTTGATCAATGAGCAGTATTGCAGTTGTAAGTCAAAATTATGGGGCGAAATTTGGTAACCTTGAAATGGCGTTTCGATTTACATAAATGATGTTACATTAGATGGATGTTAGGTAAGGGAGGACAATAACTGACATGAAAATAATTCAAAAAATTACAAACTTTGCACTAATAAAGAAATTCAGTCGTTGTGCGCTGCGCAGGTACAGTAGGAGACCCGTGTTTTTATCCTCACGAAACCACAAACTTGACACACCAACGAAAAACTCGTTACCTGAATATCACGCATGTGTGCAGAAATAGACTGACCATAAAAATCGTCGGGTCAGCCGCAAAAGGCAACCAACTCACACTGGCCAAAATGCTGATAAATAACACTTTCGTAATATGTACAATATTTAATTATCGCGCCTTATTGCGTATGTAATAGGAACGAAATAATTTGGCTGTTTTAATTTAGAGTCCCCTGTTTAATTCATGTATATTAGATTTGTCTCTGAAACACGACCATGAGAAAATTGATTAAAATAATCACGATGGAGTATATAAACGTATACTAGCGCTACCTCCTTTATGCATCTGACGCTCTAGACTCCACCCCCATAAAAGTTTGTATTAACTTTAATGTCAGTTAGTCGAATAAGCCATAAGGTTTTTCTTAACATTCTATTAAAACGTCAAGCCATCGTTACTGTATTTCAGATAACAACCGATGTACGAGTAAATATTTAAACATAAAGAGCAAATACGAGCTCAGTCGGGCATTTTATTTCGCGACCAAATGAGATTTATTTACCGATCATATCTAAATTATTATATCGTCTCCGAGAACACATCGCAGATATGGCTTGTTTATTTAGTTACTGAGAAGTGGCAGGCCCGGGAGTTTATCACGATCTTTATCAATTTTCTGAGCTATTTCTCGACTGCATCCTATATTTCATATAAACTGACTATGGGAGTTTGATAAATTGTCTGAAATTCAATGTCGACTGTACACTATAAAAGTCACAAGCTTACTATAAAGTATTAACTTTGTTTTATCGATGATTGCAAATGTCAGTGGCGCGTTCAACACTAAATATTTTATAACTCATTAATTAAATTTACAACCACACATTTTGAAACAAATGGTTAAAAACAAATCGTCTCAGAGCTTTGCGAGATCGTCTACACGTCTACAAGTCTCTCTAGTGATTGCATGATGGCTGAGAACCATAATGAGGAGTGGCCACCGCGCTTCTAAGATCTTACCCCTTATAACTCTTATCTTTGGGGATTCGTGAAGTCCATAATCTTACACGACTCCGCCGGCTGTCTTGCAAACACTGAGAAACGGGATAACTGCCGAGGTCGACAGTTTGCGCCTGATTCCTGGAGTCGTTCGCAGGGTTGTACATGATATGGCGAGGAGGGCCACTTGTGCGTGAAGAGGGAGTGAGGCCACGTACAAGGAGTGAGGCCCTGAGCCTTCAAACCCTCTACACATAAATGTCAGTGGCACAAAACAGCGTAGATAATTTGTTCCAATTCATCCCCAAGAAACATAAAACTTGGTCTCGATGGCATTTTGACCTGTCTCGGGAAAATATCCATATCTCTGACAAATGTTTATTGATTTAAATTTTCTCATAGATTATTTCAAAGTGAAATAACAGGGGCCTTTATAATGATACCGACATCATTTATATTCGTTACATTGCGAGTTTGTAGCAAGTCGTCGAAAAAAAATTGCATTTAGCGCGGGTGCTATCATTGCAAAGGTCGCTCCGAAACGTGAGAGGCGTATAAAAGGGTTGTGTAAACATCAAATGATAACAGCGATTTATCGTCTTGAGTGATTGTCACTCGAATGATAGTTTAATAC
>WURV02215796.1:0-10730 GCA_011762755.2 Epimenia babai
GATAATAACGATATAAAATCATTGTCAAAACACGGCTGTTCTTGTATAATACTCTGTGTTCTTGGCATCATACGTAAATTACTTGATACATTTGTCACGTACTGTAGGTACCAGTGGTGTAGTGGTTAAAAGCGCGGCCATTCATGCGAGAGGTTGCGAGTTCTAACCAGCATAAACCAGGGATTTTTTCCCGCGCCTCCCACAATAGGAAATGAGCATGATTTTCGTGCTTCAATATTGAGAAAGATTTGTCGTGAAATGGTTTGTTATAAAAACCGGGCAATGTTGTACGTGCGACTGACATTTAATTATAAAGTAGCATCAAAACCTCGCCTTTACTCTACTTTTACTTTAGGTGTAGAGTCACGGCGCGAGGTGAACCCATTGCCTGCAGTCTGTCACATCCAGTGCGGTTGTGTTCAAAAATGAACGAAACGTTCATCAACATTTAATCAATGGTAGCAATATGCACTGTCTGCTATAAAAGTGTCCTTTGGGTGCACTCTAATTAGGCAAACAGAATTTTTAGATGGAATTAGTCTAAGAATAGAAACATTTTTATAGATGTGTCGGATTATCATATTGATGAAAACGTCTTGTGAAAGCGGCGTTAATCCTCGCCGCAATATTAGCTTACTGTAGACTGACGGGTAACACGCCTGAAGCGATGGTGGAAGGTGATCGTGGGCGATACGTGACTCGTTGTAATCTCTGTACAGCCCACAAACATTAACCTACACTCGCTCTCGAGTCCACTGCCGATTTTATCCCGGCATTCACCTGATATCAAAATACTATGATATCGGGATGAATGAACTGTTAACTCATGAACCATATAATTATCATTCCTTACACCTGTTTTTACAGTAGTATACATCGGGTGAGCAATATTACGGGCCACATTCAGTTGGTCGAGAGCCGGGAGACGGCCTAGAAGGTGGAACGTTCGAGTTTCGGACGATACCAATTGTGCTTTTTGTTGTATTCGTGGAGAAGGTAGTTTTATCATCATCCCTGAGGTCAACTCCCCCCCCCCCATATGCACGGTTCGATTATTTACCAAGATTTAGTCTATTGCATTTTGCGCAAAGCCTATAAACATTGACTGGTTTATAGATATCCGAGTAAAAATATTGATTGGACTATAAATATCTGAGTATAGACATTTATGGAGGTATAGATATCCGAGTATAGACATTTATGGAGGTATAGATATCCGAGTATAGACATTTATGGAGGTATATATATCCGAGTATAGACATTTATTGAGGTATAGATATCCGAGTATAGACATTTATTGAGGTATAGATATCCGAGTATAGACATTTACGGAGGTATAGATATCCGAGTATAGACATTTACGGAGGTATAGATATCCGAGTATAGACATTTATGGAGGTATAGATATCCGACTATAGACATTTATGGAGGTATAGATATCCGAGTATAGACATTTATGGAGGTATAGATATCCGAGTATAGACATTAATGGAGGTATAGATATCTGACTATAGACATTCGAGTGTAAACATTGATTAGACTATAGATATTCTAGTGTAAACATTGATTCGATTATAGATGTTCTAGTGTAAACATTGATTTGATTATAGATATTCTAGTGTAAACATTGATTCGATTATAGATATTCTAGTGTTAACATTGATTCCATTATAGATATTCTAGTGTAAACATTGATTTGATTATAGATGTTCTAGTGTAAACATTGATTCGATTATAGATATTCTAGTGTAAACATTGATTCGATTATAGATATTCTAGTGTAAACATTGAATAGACTATAGATATTCTAGTGTAAAGATTGATTCGATTATAGATGTTCTAGTGTAAACATTGATTTGATTATAGATGTTCTAGTGTAAACATTGATGGGACCCTCGATGTCTGATATCCGAATACGATCGGTCGTGTTTCATGGGACCAAATCCGTCGTGCTTAATTAATTGTGACATCTCCACTGTCGCAGCTCGAAGCTGTAATCGTGTTATATTTATGATCATTATCACAGACCAAGAGTTTGCGAGGTCAACCAATTCCAAGCGCAATAAGGGCACTGAAACCAATCTGATATAATAAGGCTGTAGTGTAACCCTGTCTCTCTGTTGTTTGCTTCTTTTATTTGTTTTTTATCGAACCTCGCCCAGGGTATGGGGAGGTAGACCCTATACTCAGATATTTTTTAAAACCACGTTTACGAGCTCACAAATTACCGAAGTTCTTATTTCGGACAAAGTATGGAGTAGTTGGAATTATTTTCTTCGTGTAAAATATTGTTGTCTCTTCTGCGCTAACATCCTGCTAATCTGATAAAGTACATCCATTTTACTTGACTGGTTATAAACCGTAAAACGAATATTATGAAATTGTGTACGCATTTTTACGTTTTACTCTTAAGAATAACCAAAAAAACAACACAACGTAACCTAACAGGCGTCAAAAACGCACTTGGCGAAAACAAGACGAGAACAGTTTGACAGGCACCTCGCTCGAGTTAATCACACTTGGGATTTTGCGTATAACCGAAAAAACTCTCGATATTTAACGAAATTTATTATGTCTAAAGACGATCAATAAATATATAAAACTTCTTTCACCCAAAACTGACATCTAAACGTTGCATTGGGTCCAAGGCCTGTACGTGCATTCATTTATCATGTCAAAAAGCATTAATATATTGAATTGGTATGAAAATAATGTATTTAATGATTCCATTTTCCATCAATTAAATTAAAATGCATAATTTTATAATTAATCACATAATTAATCACTAATGTCTTGCAAAAAAACATCGTGCCCGCAGAAAAGCGAACGCGATTCGGCTAGTGTTACCAATATTCGGCAAAGATCGGACTTCCGGTTCATTTGTTTCCGGGACCAACTGCAGCGGTTATTACATTCAAAATATCTCTTCCATAACTAGTCGCACCGCACAGTTCACTTATCGGGCGTTTACACTGCGATATTGCGCTAGTATGTGCCTGCAATTTATTGCGCTAAGCGTTTACACAAAGATACCATTGGATAAACATGCGCGAGAAATTGCACTGAATCGAGCACTGCTGAAATGCCATATTTCTCGCAACTATTGAGGATTTCTTGCAAACATTGTCTAGCGCAAAAAAAACTGCAGCAAGAAATATCGCAGTGTAAACGCCCAATTACTGACGGCACCACTACGTAGCAATTAGGCTAATTCTGATCTGAACTACAAGACAGTTAAGTCTTTTAACCTACCTCCTATACACGCTAATTATGCATTCATGAATATTTAATAACATTACCGTCCGTATTAGTAGAATATTTCTATGATTAGAATTGTCCCGCACTTTCATTTAAGAACAGCTACAAGACTAATAATCTATTTGCCACCTATTTTACCGGTACATTACCCTTTACCCCAAAACGAAGGTGATACTAATTTTAACGTTGTGAATTTGTTTCTGATACTTTTGGTAATGTACTCAGGTCGTCTGTTCGCTTTCGCCAGGAAGGGAATGAAATAGTGTTTGCATTGGAATAGTCTAACGAAATACATCAAAAGTACATTATTGAGAGTTAGTGGGTCGGAGACTACACAAACTCGACGTGGATACGACGAGGCGGCATTGACCACTGTCTAGTGACCAGGATGTTGGCAGTTGTTTACGTACACGGCCATATCGTGACCGGAATTCGATTTATTAAAGCAGTAATATACAGCCGACCTTGGATGGTAGGACGAAACTTGCCGAATACAATTAACAGTCGAGATTCGAGGATGTAATTATGTTTAGAGACGGTCGTAATGAGGGCGTTGAATGGTCTGAGCGCTTGAGTTACGCCTGCCGAATACCGCATTTCAGCAGGTCATCGCTCGGCCAATCACGAAGTTAGGGGCGGTTAATCTAATCTTGGGGGTCACACTCAGTTTGGTTGCAGATCGCTCTCATTGCTTCTCCACGTGTCTAGGTACTAATTGATGATAGCCAGCTAGACCATATTCGGATGGATAATCTGGTACGGCACATCTATATGGACTACCACAGATCCAAATTTGTCGTACACCTCGAGGTTTTCGTCTGCGACGCTTTTCTGTGTTATAACCGTGATCGCGTTTCGGTTAAAACCCCACCACTTTCGAAGCAAAAGTCACAGGATTTTTAAGTCAAATTAAATCAACAGATTTCATGGATTAAGGAAATCTGCAGCAAAATTCAGCTTACTAAAGTGTATGCTGAAAAAAATTTGCCTCGTTTCAAAAATTTCTTGTATCCCCCTCGACATCAGAATCTTACCACACTCGTGATACATTCACGGACAAGTTGTTTTCTCACTCATATTTCCGACTTTCCTCTGTCGACTATAGATATGTAAATGCAGTTATTAAGAGATCATGACTAAGGATCCGTGGCGTGTCTCCTTGCCAAATCAAGTTAAACGTACGCACGGACCCTCGGCACGCTCATTAACCTCTTTCTATATTTCACTTGCATCCCTGAGCCTGCACACTACCTAACATCTAAACATACATTTTCATTTCTATACATTGCTGACCTTGAAAAAAAGAAACAAATAATTGATGCATAACGAAGGAATACGGACTTTAGAATGTTTACCTGTTTGGGTACAGTGATTGTGTCTTATTAAATTTTTTGCATTCAAAGAAAAATAAACGACTCTTCTTCTAAGAAAATTAATCAACTAAACCAGCGATAATTAAGGCGGTATTTCGTGCTAAATCACAAGTAAATGCGATAATGTTCATGGCATCTTCAATAATTATGTATTTTGATTACTATGTAGTTATTAGTGCGTTCTGTGGTACTTTATACAGCAAGACACATCTTCCACCTATGTTTTCTCGTTGTCGTGAGATCATCGGGGCAGGAGGTAAGAGGACATACTCATCGCTATTTATAATGCTCTAAAAGTAACAGCAAAAGGCAGTCGTCCTCTCCATAGTTCGACATAATCATACAATATTTGTGGCTAAGAAAAGAAATTAAATATGCGTAAAAATATACGTATTGTATCACATTTTGTGGATCAGAGATAAATTTTTACTTTGACGATATTGATAAAGCGCAGAAAATCCTCGAGATCGTCGAGTCATGTTCAAGCGATATTATGATACTTACTGCACACCGACGACTGTTAGACACACACTCTTGACGTCTAATTAGATCCTGAATGTGAAAATTCCAATTGAGCATATGGTGGCGCATTACGAATGTTTCATCCTATCTATTTCCACTTGTATAGAATGTTCTACAGATGTTCTATATAACATCGGCGCGATGAGAATACGGTGGTAGCGACAGTTTGAAGTGCCTTATCGGTTGTTATCGTACAAAAATCGATCGAAAACCGCACTTAGCTAATGACGGAACGTCCGAGCACGTTTAGCCTTTAATTTCTGCTAACGGAATACATCGGAATAACACAAATTGGTGTTTGGTGTTTTAAGCCGCCACGTGAAAGAACAAGCTCACAGACGGAGATGGCTTACTTACTGTTACGAAATTATGGTTTATCAGTCACAAATCATCACGTATAGCAGCTCTAACAAGCACGAAGGGCCTGGCCAAATACAAGTGTGAACCAGTCAGAATCTGCCCTACGTGTTCAGACAGACAAACAACTAATTATTACTATTTGTGACTGTTTACTTTTTATATATTTCTCTTTTGCTTGAGTCGCTCTTATAACATATATTTAGCTCTTAACTGCCCCGGTGGCCTGCTTCCTTCAGCCCCTCAACAGCCAAATCCAGCAACACTATTATGTTACAACATCTAATTCTCTACCCTATCCTCATTAACGACCTCAAGCAACAATTTTTCATGGATATCCGTTAAGTCAGACCCATCCCGTCAGTCATCACGAATTCCCAGTACCGTCGTACAAAAAACCGCGACTCCATCCGCAACCACAATCCCGTCACATCCATCATTTAGCATCCACTTCAGTGAAAACCTAGCCTTCACATTGGATTTCGGAACGCCCGCTTTATTAAAACAAGACTAAGACATACTATGCGGTCTGCGGAGTCCTTCGCCCGTCAGAGACATGGCCACGCCCAGGCGGCCCAAACGGAAAAGTCATCAGTGACCAAGTAAATCGAGACATCACAATAACAATATGTCTTCGTCTCACGAGCAACAACGGAGGCGGTTCACCCATCGTTTGTCGTCACAAATCGTTGAACAAACCGAACATCCAATTCCCGAAACACGCAACATTCGATTTTTCAAATTCTCCGACATCCTTATAACAGTTAGTACTCATCTTCGTATCATCAAAATCTATCGACCCGTGTTTCCTTCATTGATTCTATCGCTGACCTTGAAACTCTAGAGCTACTCTCTCTCGGGACTTTTCGTGTCAAGGTCATTGTTGTTGCGATATCAACATCCATCTCGATGAAGCTAACAATCCTTAAATAAAATGTTGATCGAGCTTGCCAATGAATTTGGACTTTATCCATTAATGAGTCAACTCACACGGGTCGACATGCGCTCGACACCCCTGCGGCATCCACGGTCCTCACCAATCTCAACGTTTTCTCTTCAATACGTTCTGATCGTTATATCATTCAATTTTATGTTAAAGTTAAACGTCGGTTTACAAGTCATCTTGTGTAACAACTTTATTATTTTATTATAATATTATGAATTTTTTAATTTTTCATTTCAGACATGCATATAGCAAAAACTATAATGCAGTCTATAGACTATGTTAGTAAACTAACTAAGCTACAAAAGTGTGGTCTAAGCACACAAACAAGATTACAAACTGGTGTGTAAATGCACGTTAGATCGTTTAATGCTATTCGATTTGTAGAAAATGTCGAAGTCCATGATAGTCGACAAGGTATTCTGTGATCCTCCAAAACGCCCTGAAGTAGCTACTCTAACATTTCCTCCACACAATCATGTATGGTGGCCTAATCCCGAACACCTTTGGCCAATACTACATAACCTTGGAAAAGCAAATAGCATCCTTTCACCTTCATTATACGCGACTCAGAGTTTACCCTATGTCCCGCTGCTATACGTCTTATTGTTCAATAAGACTTCGGGCATCTCCTTCCAACGTTTATCTACGATTATTATATTACCCTACTACCATTGTTACTTTTACTCACTGCACATACTACCATACACACTCTCACTGTTTATATGGTTACTGTGTGAACGTTAGATGAATACCTTGTTTTAACACCTATCCAGATATAAGCACTTCCCTTCCTTATCTTCAAAACCACGTTCGGAATCGATAGCGAAATAAATATTCAGAATAAAAAATGCATTATCTTTCGGTACATCTTTCACCCAGCACTTGCCCTACTTCGTTTACATAATCGTCTCAATCTCAATACCGCGGGCGGCGGGCCTATCGACATGAAACATGCGTGCGACTCGGACACCAACGAAACTCCTCGCCGCCCCTCGCCTCGTTAACAAAGATTTTATGCGCCATTTTTCTTTGCACCCTAGATACATTTATCGCAACATTAAACAGAAAACGATGAAAAAACTGTTACATATCGATTACTTTATAGATTATGATTCACACGCGCTTTCACGCGAAAAATATACGACCAAAAATGCCGAGTTGTGTAATAACATGGCGCCGATCTTGTGAAGAGATAAGTACTAACGACGACTTGGATAACGTCATGTCTACATAAACATCAACCAATGGTTTCTTATGTGCTAAAAAGATCGTTTTATTCGTTTGAAGCTGCTTAAATATTATGTAAGTTGCCGTGTTAGTCTTATCCTAAAATCTGACAAGAACCTCTTTTATATACTGATGAAGAATAGACTGATAAAGTCCTTCATTCCTGGCCGCGTCTATATCATTAGCTGGAGAGAAATAGAACCACATTGGCTACCTCTATTACCATCACCTCTTTATTATTAAGTCCTCACTTTCTGTCCTTTGTACTAGTTTTCTTGGGCTTTATTTTACCTTTCACAGCTGTCATCCTAGGTTAGTTCCGTGGCCACCCCATGTAGTCATTGTATACATATCGCAAACCTAATGTTTTCCCCATCTCTCCGGACGGAACCTCTTTCAAGTATATATTACATTCGTGTCCCCGGCCTTGCTCATTACATCTCACGGAGTTTACAGAAGCCGTGTGTTAATCCGCACCTTACTTATTTAATAAGGTGTTACCTTTTTAATTTACTAAATAATGAAGTACAAATTTAGATTAATACATCCCGCAGGCCATTAAGGATTAATTAAATTTTGGGCCATACGAGAGTTACTCCAGGAAGATGGTCAGGAATGTCCGAGGGGTGGCATATAAAGAGGTTAGATTGGTTTTATGAAAAACGCGCCTCAAAACTCACCAAGATCCGTTTTGGGAGTGCCTGTAGTGTAGTTATTGAGGACGTTTTCTCTCTAATTGGCTGCCTTGTTGACGCGATGGTACCGTCTCTCATCAGAGGATGATGATGATGGCGATGGTGGTGGTGCAGGTGATATTATATTGTCGTATATTACTGTAAGAGCATTGAAAAAGCGAGGAGTAGCGTAGAAAGCACGGTCGCTGAAACTTACGCGTTTCGTACGAGGAACGATGAAGCTAAGTGAAGAGTTAGATCGAGTAGAGCGTACAGATGAAATGATGCTGATGGCTGATGAGACGTAGGAAGGAGCGATGCCGTGGATGCATTTATAGGTTAAAAGAAGGATCTTAAAAGAGATTCGAGATGTGACGGGTAGCGAATGGAGCGAGCGAAGAACAGGAGTAATATGAGAGCGATGACATGTATGGGTGGGAACTGGAGGAGCGCACTTTCTGGAGTTTCTGGAGTCGGCAGAGTTCTTATGATGGCGGATTGACGTAGAGGGAGTTGCAGTTATCAATTTTGCTTGTGGTGAAAGAGTACAAATGTTTCACACAGTTCTGGGGCGGAGGTAGCGTGATATTGATCTGATGTTCCGTAAATACATATAGCCAGATTGGAGAACTTTGGATATCTGCTTCTAGAAAGTGAGATGTTTGTCAAATATTACTATTATATGACAAATATAATACGTAGTTACGCATGTGTCGGGAGATGAAGAGGCAAAAGACGAATAGATAAGTAAAAGTTCCGTCTTTGTTAGATTAATTTTGAATTTATTTGCTGTCATCGAATCGAATATATTATCTCGAGGAGACTTAACGTCACTTTTCACCTTCTACTGTTGGTTTCTGATCAAAGAATAACGTGAGAACATCTTCCGTAGCGACCACACATTCATCTCGAACCACTCGTAAACCATTTGAAAACTTGCTCCTCCCATAACTAACAGACCACAATTTTATGACAACGAATGTTATTTTTGGCATCTGATATATCTCCTCACGACGCCGAATGAATATAAGACATATAAACAAATTGTTCGACAATCGTTCCTGCTACAATTACTGTTGTTATAGTACCGTAGCTATACAATATCCGAGGTATGGTGTTCTACTACATTTATGACGAATAAAGGAGAATGATGGGGAATTGTTAGTTTCGCGGCTATTATTGCACAGTTTCTATAATTTCTATAATAATTTCGCCACTGCCGACCGAGATCGTCTGATGTTTGTCTCATTGATCACGTCACGCAACACTTTTGATTACTTATCCAACAAACTAAAGCCACGGTCAATATTATCTATTCTCTATTCCTAACATCCTTATATACATACTTATTGATCACTCTGTGACCAGAGATAATGGTATTAGATAATGTAATAATATGTTATGGAAGTGGAAGGTAAAGCCAGACAACCATTTTATCTTTATGCGTCTGATGGTTTGTCCTGGTTTGACCGAAGGGAAATAACAACTTTTTCCGGTACATAAAACCCAATATTGACCAACACGACATTTCAATTTCGAGATTTGTAGTATGAATATGCCTTTACAATTTACCCGGTGTTTTCTTCTGTTTGCATTTCTTCCAAATCTCAAATCATCCGTCTTTCGTGTACGTTTCGATTTACGTCTCGGCCATTGGCGAATCACGCTTTTACTTCTAACCCGAAAATTGATTTTCTTTCGTGACTTTATATTTTTCATTAATGGTGACGAAATTGCTCGGCATAAGTCCGTCGATTTCAGACATCATTCATTGTATACCCGCGTTGTCTACCGAATCAATTATCTTAGTTCGCTCACGTCAGATGATTCCAATAATATTCATTGATTTGCCGCTACTATATCACCGGATATATGGCAGATTGCTATCACCGGCTCAACTGATATACGCAAATTTTCGTTGGATTTGTTGATCAAACTTGGAGGGAGGCGTTTTAAAGGCCCTTTTTTGCTGCTACGTCATTTATAGTGAAAGCTGAATGAACCAAAAGTATGAAAGCATGGGCAGATTGTGACCGGGTGCCATCGTATGATTGTCACCTTAGGCAGATTGTGACCGTGTGCCATCAAATTGGTGTAACTTCTCGCTGAACGTGACTGGATGCCACCATTGGGATGTAACATCGAGCAGATCTTCACTGGATGCCACCATTGGGATGTAACATCGAGCAGATCTTCACTGGGTGCCACCATTGGGATGTAACATCGAGCAGATCTTCACTGGATGCCACCATTGGGAAGTTACCTCGAGCAGAACTTCACTGGATGCCACCATTGAGATGTAACATCGAGCAGATCTTCACTGGATGCCACCATTGGGATGTAACATCGAGCAGATCTTCACTGGGTGCCACC
>WURV02215807.1:0-10729 GCA_011762755.2 Epimenia babai
AAAAAACCTATACCCCATCAGGGGTATAGGTTTTTTCCTGTGCATTTCTCTCCAACTATATATATGTACATATATATAGGCTTCACCGTCGATGTGTCAATTTCATGTATATTTTATACACTATAGAAATTTATGTTTGAGTTCATTGGGAAAAATTTTTAATTTTCAGAGTGTCTCACTTATTGCATTTCCTTTCAAAGTTGTGCAGCAGCTTTTAATTTATTCAATTTGACATGTGTTACAAATAATTTCATGCGTAGCAATAGTCATTAATGGTTATGTACAATCATTTAGAGGTAGAATCATGAAAACGAGAAATATCATCCAGGAGTGTGGAATGTAGACTTTTATTGAATCTTATCCCTATTTCAATGAACGCCACTTTTAAGGGTTGCATCAGCACCAAAAAGCACCCAGGATTTTAATAAAGTACGCTGCCCGCGAGGTTAGATTAGTTTTGTTATCGTGCCAGGTAGTACCAATAGGCTATTATCAGCATATCTGTAAATTTACACGAATAACGCTTCCCGTACCATCATATAGACAAATTTCCGAGGCAATGCGAACACAACAAATACAGGTGTTAAAACATCCACCACCCATCAATAACACTGTGTATAGGCTAGGGATGATGATTTTATAGCGAACTCGTTAAGTCTGTCGAAATCATACACATTGTAATGATGATCATTTCATGTTAATAACATTATTATTAAACCGTTTGACTGAACATTTAAATTGACCATCACCAATAGAAATGACCCACATGTCATTACCCACATGTCACCCACCATATGTACTGATGACGTGATGATGTCTTCGATACGTGAGTCGCGGGTTGAAATTTCATTAGTATCCAATATCTTTCGATACTGCCAGGGAAGGCTCATATCCTTATGCCATACTTCCACGTTCTCAGGTATCGCCAGTAGAGCTACTTAAATAGGTAAGTCAAGACTCGCTGCCATGAACAAATCTAGAAGAGATCAACCCAAGGACAATACATACATATATGTGATACTATCGCATACTATGGCATCCTAAACAAAGGATACAGGGTTCGAATCTGGACGATGTCGTGTTTGTCCCCTATATCCTTGAGCAAGGTACTTGATTCCGATTGCTCTGGTCGACTTTAAATAGAGCATATTTTGTGGAGAATACCGAATCTGGAATCTGGAGGCCTCACAACTATGGAGAGAGACGCGGGGTCATTGCTGAGTAACACTCAGTGAATTACAAGCATCGCTAGAGGACAGGAATGTGGAGGGGCACCAGGCTACATATCACGACACAATACACATCCAGACATCGTTGACGAGCAGCAAAGAGGAAAAAAGGCCTACTAAAGCTCGCATGAACGTGGCGAATCGGTATCATATCTTGCCATAAGAATAAAAAATGTACTGTGATCTGATAAAACTATAATTAAATCATCTTGTAGTAAAAAGGAAGGAAGTTTGTCTGGCACAGCTTCAAACTAGACAATACAGTATCTACAATTAAACACGAACGTGGTAACATCATATTTTAGCGGCTAGTAGGCCTCCACATCCTCCACAAAACCCTAAAACCATCGGCTAAGAATCTGGACAGAGGTTCATATTACGGCGAGACAATGATCCCGTTACAGCAAGGTTAGGATGGTTCAAGAAAAAGATCAAGCTTTGAAGTGGCCGAGCCAAAGCGCAGACTGAAATCCCATCGAGAAGATTTGACTCAAATTAGAGTGCGCGGTCCACAAGTGTCCTCCGACGTAAAGATGAGAGTAGAAGGCAAAGGTATGGGCCTAATTGTCCTCAAACTGTGTGGAAAGTTGGTCGTGACTGCTTGTAGGAGTTCAGGCGGAGGGAGCCGCTACAAAGTATTAGCAAGGCTTCAACCTGCTCATATTAAATGTGAAGAACAATTTAGCAAAGGTATGATTGAACTATTATTTTTTGATTCACCTTATTAATCTTACTGCAAAATAGCGTTGCAGTTTATTTTCTCGACACAGGCCCTTTCATTATGACAAAAGTCAAACATTCAAATTTGGGTTCGGAAAAATTCACTTTCATCGGTGTTATGAATATTAAGGTCAGTGTTTACCTGAACAAGGATAATCAGATACCGGCGACAATATCAAACCAGTGGTGAATGTGGTAATTTACGTGTATATAATCATATATTATCATGGTAGTTTTTCGATCATATGTCATATTGGTAAATATTATGTCATATTTTGCATTATTACATTATTGTACTTTACGCGTTATTATTCATTCAAAAGATAATCACAAATATTCCATCATATGTCATTATTCGATCATATGCAGTTGATATTTAACCTTGTGTTAATATTTCATTATGCGCTATCATCCTCCAAATTCAATCTCGATCTTTTCAACTTAGGCTGTCTGTGGGCGTTTGGAGATAGTGGCGTGGATGGACAAAGGTCACTCGTTTGCTTAGACTCGATAGCTGCGGTGTTTTGCACACTCCCTATTACTTAGGTAAACCCATTCGTCGTCTCAACTACATAAACTAGGTTTTTGTAAATATCTAACGAGATTACTCGTCGAAATACTTCTTGTTCAGTCACACTTGTTGCTGGTTGATGGTGGACCTGGGAACTTGAGAAAAGAAATATCTAACAAATATATACAGAAATATATCATAAACAATTTCTTATAACCACCTAACCATGACCACAACCACGATCGACTAACAAGGAATACATACCCCGCGCTAACAAGTCTGTTGGGCAGCGAGCACCGTACTATCCTGGCCCACGGACCATCAGCACAATTCCTGACTACATCCACACACTCACTGACTTTACTTCATTTAAAATTCATCTTGGCAGCAGCTACCTTCTCAATCCGGTACTCGATGAGCTCCTGTCTGACGATCATGAATGATTCCTCGTATTATCTGCTACATCGTGTGTATTTTGTGTTCAATAGTAGCCTAATACATGATGCATAGTCTTATTTCTATTTTTATTATGTTATCGCAGCCTGTTACAGTTTAAATGATGTGATGCTATTGCAGCCTGTTACAGTCTATGTGTTAGGGTGCTATCGCAGCTTGTTACAGTCTGTATGTTATGATGTTATTGCAGCCTGTTACAGTCAACATGTTATGATGTTATTGCAGCCTGTTACAGTCAACATGTTATGATGTTATTGCAGCCTGTTACAGTCTACATGTTATGATGTTATTGCAGCCTGTTACAGTCAACATGTTATGATGTTATTGCATAGGGGTATAACGGGAAAGGCTATAATGGGAAGTTCCCTTCCCAGTCACAACCCTGCGTTACTTTATAGCGTTTGCTGAAATAACAATAACAAATAGCGGACCACAACACCTGTGATAAACGATAACAATAGCGACCGAGATAACAATTTAGGAACACTCTCGGGGCTGTAACTGTGAGCGATCCTCTTGAAATATGGTTGAATTCTTATCAGCGCCAGCACTTACGTGGCCAGGAGTCGCGATATCGCGAGGACATCCTGTTTACGTACGGGTTACACCGTTCTGTTAAAATGGGTTAGTGTGATGATAATTATAATGATGATGAGCGTTTGTAGAACACCCGAGTGTCAATCACATGCAGGCATTGTGTTTTAAATGGTGTCGTTTCAGCTTCTTTTCGCTCCTTTATTAATAATCATTCATTTGACATACACTCACAATAGGCGTATTTCGCCATGACTATGATGGGGGGGGCGTTCCATCGAAATCCTGTTGTATTCGGGCGGATGCGATAGGTTAACGAATACCAGTGCAAGGTTTAAAAACCAGGTAACCCTCAGCACTCCGTTGTCACAGAATGGCACTGCTATAGTAATGAGATGTGCAGTCGTCAGTGTGGTAAGGGTTAAATAGAAATAGTCTAATTTCGTTGACTATATTGCTTTAAAGACAATATTATCTTTATGTAACTAAAGGGTGAATATAAATATATATATATATATTTATATATATATATACATATATATATCTTGAGTATTTTCTGACACCGGTTGGAGTAATTTGAAATGAGGAATTTATTTATCCTTGAGACTCACCAAGTATAAATCGTGCATAAACTACTATAGTATATTTGATCTTAAATGAATGGGAAGTTTTGTTGACAGGTAGGCTAATAGGTACAGCAATAAATCAAGGTACGACTAGGTGACTTTTAGCTTTTTCTCTTAGGGCGTAGTTGGAGCGGTATCCCTTCTGCGCTATGGTACTCTGTGAAAAATGCCTGCTATACAACTATATGTCGAAAGCATGGCACGCGTCAGCGTGAGGTGGCTTAAGAGATGGATGCCTCTGGAAGTGCAATCTCCCGAGTATGGAAACGATACCAGAACATTGGATCGGTAAGTAGAACTTTCTGTGGTGGCCGTCTCAAAGCCACAACTGCCGCCCATGATCGTTACGTCACCACCACCGCTCTCCGCAATCGTACCATCGCCGCCACAACACTTCATAGAAACCCCCGTGATGCACCAGGAGAGCTCGTTACCACGCAAACCACCCGCAGTAGACTCCATTCTTTAGAGATCACCGACCCTTTAGTGAGGTCAAGAGTGAATGAAATTAGTCCTAACTTTGTTATGATAGAGTTGACGTCCTCACCGTGCGAATGTCATAAACGAGAATCTCAGGGACGGGTAAAATCGAGCGGATAAAGTGGGAATCCCACAGAACATGGATGGGACAAGCAACCGACCCCCGACACTCGAATGGCTGCTGATTGAGGTGTAGGACCACCGCCAGCACTTCCTGTACCCTATAGAGAGCATGCGGCGCCGCTGCCGGTGATAGACGATCGTATGTGAGCCCCATGGTAAATGTGTGTCCCATACACGTCGGTCACTATCAGCATTCGTAACGATATTGGTCACATGCGTCACTCTCTCACGTATAGGTACCTGCTAATCTTTCATATACGCAAAAAAACTATCTCATGTGCACGTGCAACAGTCTCGTGTTAATCCGTCAGCATTTCATCTACACGTGCCATTGTCCCGTGTCTACCTGACATGGTATCATGCGGAGCCGTTTCCATCGCGATAATACATGAGATAAGTGTACTATCCTCCCATCAATAACAGGTGTGATAAAACAATAATTGTCTTTTTGCTCTAAACTCAATTCTTACATAGGCATATGCCGATTATTTTTAGATATCTCGCTATTATATTCGAGATTATACACATCGCGATGAAATTAGTTTCTTGATAACTGTACCACTGATAGGGATAAAGTACCTTGCCCACGGACACAATGGAAAAGCAGTGGCGCCATTTTCTGGTTCGGAGACCGGCGTCCTACTGCTGAGCTATCCTGTTCCATCAGTTTAAACGCCTTTTAGCTGCCAAATTATGTCACATATATTCAAAGTGGCATTTAAAGGTACTATAATCAAAATGAATCTCACAGAGTGAAGTCACTGACATATATTGATATCTTGTGAATTTAAAATAACTAATTAATAGTATTTAAGTTTTAATGAATCACGATCCCCGAAACCAGCAATGGTAAATTACTAAGAGACATAATTAATAAATCCAACATATAATAAAAACAACGACGATGACAACAACGACGACGATGACAACAACGGACGACGACGACTGTCGTCGATGTAAAGATATCGATAGTGAGGTAGTAGGTCGTCGCACAAAGCTGGGAGACTGTCGTCGATGTAAAGATATCGATAGTGAGGTAGTAGGTGGTCGCACAAAGCTGGGAGACTGTCGTCGATGTAAAGATATCGATAGTGAGGAAGTAGGTAGTCACACAAAGCTGGGAGACTGTCGTCGATGTAAAGATATCTATAGTGAGGTAGTAGGTAGTAAGACAGAGCTGGGAGACTGTCGTCTCCTAATTGCCCACTTTCTATCGCTCTACACGCTGTGCCTGTCCTAGGTCCATACACCTTTGTCTTCTTTCCACTCCAGTCGTAGCTTTGATCATGTCCTCTGTGATCTTTGTAGTTCTACATAATTTTGGTCAAGTATTTAATCTGTGTGCCACCTCTGCCCACTCATTGCACCCGATGAAGTATACTTGATATGCGAAAGCTTGTGTTAACCCTTATATAGTTAGTCAACGAGGTGTTACTTTTGTATTTTCGTATTTACGACATGGCTAACACGGCAACCGATACTTCTATGTAAAGCCAAACTAGAAATTATTAATAAGAATATTTTTTGTGTCGTCGAAACATGGACCAATGAGCTATTCTTAATCGGGGTGCCTGGTTATAATACGATTCACTCGTGGAGATGTAGAAATAGGCGGGCACGGAGAGATAGTGGTGGTATAGTAGTGTATTTCAGGAAATACCAAGAACCTTACATTATACATTTTGAAATTGTAGGATCAGAAGTGATGTAAATCAATATATCTATAGATTCTGGGTGATTCGGATGTCTCTGTGGCAGCGCGTTATGTCTCACCATGTGTTTTTTCTCAAAGTGACGCGCCCATGACAACTTTTGGCGTTTTAGCGGAAGACGTAGCTCAGTATTCCGCACTTGGTTTTGTCCTGCTGGTAGACGACTTTAATACCAGGATTGGAGGCGACATTCTTTCCCTGCTATGACAAGGTAATGTGGGCGTGGCTTATGGCCACGTGACAACCAAATTATGCCACGTACTGACTTGACAAACTCGACAATGTCTAAGGATGGTCATTTTCTCCAATTACCCAATAAATATTGTTTTTCTAATTACGCTAGAGTCAATAAGCGTTGTAATAGCGATGTGGTGGTGAATACGCATGTGTTAAAGATGTTAGAGATATGTCGATCGAATAATGTAGTACTACTAAACGGGCGGTCTGGTAATGATAGGGGAGTGGGTCGCTTCACCTGCCATAAGTATAACGGCCACAGTGTCGTATATTATGTTGTCTGTGATTATGTACTGGCGGAAAAGTTACCCATTTCTCTGTGAGCGACCCACTCGCGTGGTCCGATCATTCCGTTCTTTCTGTGTCAATTAATTGTTACAATGACAATGATAGATGTCATGATCATACGACTGGTAAAAGAGTTCCCTATCGTTGGAATCAATATAAAGTCAACGAGTTTAAAAGTACATCTCATTTTTTGCCAATACTGACAAATTAATACGTTTTAATGATTTGTTACCCGATGTGGAAAATACTACGGCTTCCACCGTTTATGAAGCTGCTAGTTTGGTTAATTCTGTAATATTAGAGTCATCTCAATGCTTTATAGCGAAACCCAAGCTTTGTCCTATAAAAACAGACTGGCGTAGTAAACCGTGGTTTGACTCGGAGTGTCGCGAGTATAGAGCAAATTTTTGAATACGGAAAAGGACCTCAAACAATGTGAATCAGTAGAAAATTTTGAAAATTTTAGAAGGTCTAGAAATTCATACAGGAAACTCTGTAGGCATAAATTGTGGCTTTACAAAAAATTATAGGGGGACGAATTAAACCAACTTAGTAGGGGGAGTACACGTGAATTTTTGTGTTATTTAAAAGGTCAGAGATGCCGTAATAGGATTGAACCTGACCGTGACTTTGCTTCGTATTTTTGCAGTTTATATAACATACCGTTTGTCGAATATCCTTCTGATTTTAGTGATTCTTCCCGTGAAGTAAAGGTAGATGAGTTGGATGCGGACATAACTCTCTGTGAGTTGCCTGCCGCTCTCCGTAAACTCAAACGAAACAAGACCGCTGGTCACGATAATGTGTTTAATGAAATGATTATAGAAAGCTATGAATGTTTGTTTAGTTATCTTTTGCTGTTGTTTAATTATATTTTACACCACTGTCTATTTCCTAAAGATTGGAAGAAAAGTGTCATTATTCCATTGCACAAACGAGGTCCTACAAACATCCCCGATAACTTCAGCGGACTTCTCTTTCCGTTAATATATCAAAATTGTTTACATCGATTATTAATGATAGATTGTTACTGTGGGCTGAATCAAATCAATTGTATAGTGCGGCACAATTTGGCTTCAGGGCAAGGCGTGAAACTAGTGATGCAATTATTTGTTTAAAATTACTGATTGATCATTCGTTTTGTACTAGCGAACGGAAGAGATTATATTGTTGTTTTGTAGATATACGCAAGGCGTTTGACCTTATTGAACGCTCTTTGTTAATATATAAATTGCCCAAATTTAGTAAAAGCACGAAAATATTAAATTTGATAGAAAATACATACAGTGGAATATCGGGGTCAAACATGGTGAAGCGCTTTCTCCTTTTTTATTTTCCTATAAACGATATCATCAATATTTTATCATGTAATCTCCTGGCCATTCCGTTGTCTAGCGGCCAACTAATAGGATACGCGGACGACACACACACACATCCAACAGATGGCTATTGACCGCCTCCATCAGTATTGTACCAGTTGGGGGTCTTACTGTAAATGTAGCTAAAACAAAGATCGTAGTCTTCCGTAGGGGTGGAGTCTTGGACGCTGATGAGGCATGGACGTACAGTGGACAGCCAATAGAGGTCGTTAAGTCGTTTAAATATTTAGGTCTCGTTTTGTGTAAGAATAATTCATGAACGGTGGCCCAAAATTCATTGACGCAACAAACTTTGAAATGTAACATTTCACTGCAACAAAATTTGAATGAGTTTAAAGGGATATCTCCAATAAATACGATTGAATTATATGAGCGAGTGGTACAACCGATCTTATTGTATGGATCTGAGGTATGGGGTGACAAGTGTAGCCTGACATCACTGTCTGCGACTTGAGCGTGGTCGGTGGGAGCGACCCAAACTCGAGCTTTCACGTCGTATATGTTCGTGTGGGGTGGACGTGGAGGACGAGTACCACGTGACTATGGTATGTGGTAGGTTTTTACCATATAGGGAATTGTATATAAAACCATATTATTACCGTAGGCCAAATATGTTTAAATTTATTGAATTATTCACAACAAAATAATCTCTATCATGTTTAATTTATGTAAATTCGTGTTTTGTATATTTAAAAACATAGAAAGTAACTTTAAGATGAATTGAACTGTATAATGCATAGTGCCTGGTTATTAGTGTTTCGTGAATGTGTTTAAACTAGTGTATATATGTAATATATATTTCAGTGTTTTCCATAATTTAGCGTCATATGTATGTCATTCAAGATATCGAGATTTTTTTTCTCTCTCTATTCTTTATTGTGTATAGTATGGTTGAATTCACTCATAAACTGTCGGTGCAATGCAATTTTCTTTATGCTATATACAAAAATGAAATATCCATTTTAGGAATTCCTGGAAGCATTAATATGGTATATCTACTTTATCGTAAGTATAAGGGTAGGTAGCCGTGTTAGTCTAGTTAATAGAAACTATATAGAAAAGGAGCAACACCTTTTATATAGACTAACTGATTTATTGATCACAAGCTTTCGCACAGGAACTATGATTCATCAGGTGATGAAGCATAGTGCGCCTACTTTATCGTGCCATTATTATTATCTGTATGTTATAGTTCATTCTCTCTTTTTTATTCCATTTATACTGTATCGATTGTGTATGCATCTGAATTGGCCTTTGTGCCTAATAAAAGATATATTCTACTCGGAATGACGTCTGCGGAAGTGAGCGTTGTGAAGTTTCACAGAGATCATCGCCTTGGTCGAAAGAATCAACGATCGCGCCCTGGAATTGCAAGCTTCGCTGAGTTCAAGCAAAACGAATTCGCGAAATCGAAGGGCTCGCGTCTGGGAAAAGCCGTAAAAGTTTGCACGACGACTTCCCGAATGAAATTCGTTAGGCACGCGCGACGTTAACAGAGGAACTTTGGGGGGTGAGGGCGAAAGGCAGGCAGAGGAATGCCACCATCATTTACCCTGCCCGATTATAAGTAGACGGTCAAGTTACGAAATCTCCCGACCCAGTAAACTTCTATCCCGGGACTACTTTCGATTGGTCATATTAATATTGACGGTTCGCTCGCTTGGAAGCTTCAAGTCCCCGACTTCCACGACCTTCTATTATCGAACGATGTTTTTTGTGTTTGTGAGACGTGGTCAAACAATACTATATGTTCCCGGGTACGCGTATGTAGTAGCTCACAGAAAACGGCGTGCTCGCTGCCGACAAGACAGTGGCGGTGTTAAGTTAAATTTGGATGAAAATATTCAAGTAATTAGAAATGATAACGAAGACTATAATTATTTGGATTAAAATTGATGGTCAGGCTATTGGCGCGCTGGGTGACTTGTATCTATGCGCCGCATACATCTCACCAAGCGCATCGTCATATAATGACTTGTCTATTGGGATATTTAACTGTAATCTAGGAGGATTTGATACGATACAAGGATTCATGTAACATAATTATTGTGGGGGATTTAAATGCTAGGACAAAATCTAATGCCGAATATAATGAATATGATGATGACAGTGGCTTATTTTATCTTCCTTTACCCGAAGACTATACTCGTGATTGTGGCTCAAATTCACCTCCTAGGGCAAATAGAGATGTAAATCTTAATCACTATGGTGGTAAATTGTTGGATCTGTGTAAAGCAAGCGGCTTACGTATAATAAATGGGAGAGTGGGCGACGACTTGGGTTTGGGACAATTTACATGCCACCCCTATAATGGGCAATCAACTGTTGACTACATGTTAGCCAACGAATCTTTCTTCAATCAGATAGGCAGATGTCCTTCAATGATTCGAGACGTTTGCAAAGAAGTAAGATATGTTTGTCAAGAGACATTTCG
>WURV02215818.1:0-10729 GCA_011762755.2 Epimenia babai
TTGTAAACCGCATCTGACGGCCTTTATTGGCTAATACTTGCGGTATATAAATGTTGTACTTTACCTTTTTTACCTTTTACCCAAAGGGTCGCGGGTTCGAAACCACCCACGAGTCGACTTTCCTGTGATAATCCTCAGCAAGTCATTTATCCCCGATTACCGGAGTAAACCCTGTCTCTATAATGGGTATACGATATATCATCTTCAACAGGTGATATACGAGTGTTACAAGTTACAAGTTATTGTATCTGCGCTGAATAGCGAAACCGGACTCAAATCAGGGTCTCCCCACACAGTCCAACAATCTCTCCCTGCCCCAACAACCCTGCTCAGGTTATTTAGTCAGTCAGTGAGTCAATCAGTCAGTGAGTGAGTCAGTCAGTCAGTCAGTCAGTCAGTGAGTCAGTTACTCAGTCAGTGAGTGAGTCAGTCAGTCAGTGAGTGAGTGAGTGAGTCAGTCAGTCAGTCAGTGAGTCAGTCAGTCAGTGAGTCAGTCAGTGAGTCAGTCAGTCAGTCAGTGAGTCAGTCAGTGAGTCAGTGAGTGAGTGAGTCAGTCAGTGAGTCAGTCAGTCAGTGAGTGAGTGAGTGAGTCAGTCAGTCAGTTGGTGAGTGTGTCAGTCAGTCAGTCAGTCAGTCAGTGAATCAGTCAGTGAGTCAGTCAATCAGTCAGTGAGTGAGTGAGTGAGTGAGTGAGTGAGTGAGTGAGTGAGTCAGTCAATCAGTCTGTGAGTCAGTCAGTGAGTCAGTTAGTCAGTGAGTCAGTCAGTCAGTGAGTCAGTGAGTCAGTCAGTCAGTGAGTCAGTCAGTTAGCGAAAACTCTTTTGTCAGCTATGCATGGCCCTTCACAAAACTAGCCTTAGGGTTCTCAACAAAACATATCATTCTGTCCGTTAATGTTTCTGCTCTTCATGTAAGTTTATTTGACCAGTTGATTTTGGATCACTTCATGTTACATCTACCACCTTTGCAAACCACAACTTCTTTCTACTTCTCGAACATGTAAACATCCAAATTAGTATGAATAAGCGTACACATAATTATAAAAATAGTACGTTACTCGTGCCTACTATTCTGATAATCTTACTTAAGGTAAAGGTCTTGTCTTGCTTCATTTCCTTAGGGATGACTTTGAAATCCAGAAACCACGTCTCGCCCCAAGCGATGATGAAGGACGAGATGATTATGATGTAGTCAAAGCTCCCACTATTATGGATCCGAGAGTGGCTGAACTGCGAAACAAATTTCAAATATCATCAGAATAGGAAATGCACCCAAAGACACCCAAATATATCTGCATGTATATCCGAATGGAAAAACGCGAGGTTTTGCTACTTTATAAATAGTAGTAAATGTCGGTTACCCTTACGACATGGCCGCATTCGACCTTTCATAAAATTGACAAAAATCCCACTCGGGAAGAAATTTCTTTCAACGTCCAGCACAAGAATCTTGCTGTAGGAAGTGGAGGAAAAAATTCGTCGTATGTGAAGATTAAAATGAGAAACGTCTGGCATGTCAGAGCTAATAAATAATAATAGTAATAATCCATTTGTTTTGGAGGCGCCCTAATAACTAGTATGTCTCTAAAGCGCCTATATACATTTTGTGTGATAACTTATTGTATTGCATAACATAATAGAATAATAGAAAGTACATATAAGTTAAATGATAGCCTAACACAACCATTAAATGAAATGAAATGAAATTCTAATTAATTTCCAGTGCCCTTCCAACACATAGCTCCCAAAGACTGTAAGAACAATCAATTAATACAGTTGGATTAACGGTTGTGTAGCTACTAATAATAAATGGGTTATTTTTAGACTTTTTACACCGTTCTCTACCATGTAAAACAAAATGTAAGAGGAATCCACAGTGAAGATCACAGTGAAGATGAAGATAAAGTACAATGAAGGGAGTTTAGCACAAAACAAGAAAAAAAGTAAACCACATCGGTCAGGTGACATGACGTGAGAAGTTGCGATTAGAGTCGTTGTTTGAAAATGGAGAAGGCACGTACGAGTCTGATCTCAAGTGGAAGATTGTTTCATAAGACAGGAGCCGCATAACGAAAACAACCGTTCTGAGTCGTAGAAAGGTGGCTTACTCAACAACCCGAGCGTGTGGTTATACCTTCAGTGAATACCCGATTCGTCTCATTTATTACGGTTGCTAACCACCCTCCCACAGACCGGTGAGTCTGGGTAGATACCTGCAGACCTACGGGGTGTTACGTACTACTGTTGATCGGTAATAGGGGATGGTTACACAGTGAGTGCATAATTACGAAAGTGACAAAGGTATAAGGGTGGGTAGCCGTGTTAGTCTAGTTAATAGAAACTATATAGATAAAGGGCAGCACCTTTCATATAGACTAACTGGTTTATTGATCACAAGCCTTCACATAAACACTATGCTTCATCAGGTGATAAACCAGTTAGTCTATATAAAAGGCGTTGCCCTTTATCTTAAAAGTGACCAAGCGAGAGATGGCACAGACGGCGTATGAAACAGACGCAGAAACGTGGAGATGTCCTGGCATAAAAGTTCTCCAAATATTACTGCACTGAAAAAAATCTGTCTATTTTCCTGTAAATATTTGATGAATCTAAACGGCTATTTGAGCCAGAACCGCCGAAAAAACCGCGGTATTGCGAAATACAAAATAACTTACATTATGGTGACAGTACACGGATTGACTGCTAACCGGAAAAAGGGTAAAAACTCACTCTGAAAAGGAAAGCTTTGGAAATGAGGAAGGCTGACGTCACGGCAGTTGTGATCTGTAAAAAGATGGAGAAATTACAAAACTGTAAAGTTTCACACAGAAAAATATAGAATATGTATTACAGGTCTTATTATTAGATATTACTTACGTAATTACATATCTTATTATTAGATATTACTTATGTAATTACATATCTTATTTTTAGATATTACTTACATAATTACATATCTTATTATTAGATATTACTTATGTAATTACATTTCTTATTTTTAGATATTACTTACATAATTACATATCTTATTATTAGATATTACTTATGTAATTACGTATCATATTATTAGATATTACTTACGTAATTACATATCTTATTATTAGATAGTACTTACGTAATTACATATCTTATTTTTAGATATTACTTATGTAATTACATATATTATTATTAGATATTATTTATCTAATTACATATCTTATTTGGGTTGAAGGAATTTTTGTCCGACTTAATGCCCTCGGCTGAAACTGAGACCTTATGTAAAAGTCAATCAAATCCATCAACAAGGACTCAAGCGGATTGTCTCCCCCTCCATCGTATGGGTGAATAAAAGTACAGAGAAAATAATAAAAAGTGCTACTAACAGCTATAGGCCACCAGTGGGCCAGTCTGAATAGTGCATAAGCAAGAATCAACACCACAAATCTGAATGCGGCCAACATCTGAAACCAAAGAAGATAATTATGTAGATAAGTAAAAATTCAATACAAAACCTGCAAGTAAATTAGTTTGAACTATGTTCTTTCTGTCCCACATAAAAGAGGGACTAGATATCCATAGAGTTTGCATCAAAATCAGAAAGTTTTTAGGTCATATCTGTAAAATGACACATTTATGAAAAATTCCAAACTGTTCTGATTAAGGGGGATAACTGCCAATCCGTTGCGACTAAGGGAGATAACTACCACTCTGTTGCGATTAAGGGAGATAATTGTCGATAATGGCGTCACTTCACTCGAGCAGCCATTATCAATTTTTATGTAATCCTAAATACGAGTCTAATCCACCACCTGTAACCACAATTGACCCAGATTTTCTTATCTGGTCAATACGGTTAAGGTCCGTGTTGAAAGGTGACGTGGTTGCAGCTGGTTAACCGGGAACTCACTACACCGATTCTGCCCTGTTACTTCCTGTTACTTACGACTGTATCGAACATTGACGTGTGGAAAGAGTAGTACTCGATCTGACTCCAGCATCTCTCCATGACATTCGTTCGATGCGCAACCTGCAGCTAAAAGCCACACCGGATTAATTTCATTACTCACATCCAATATTTCAATATGTTCAGCATGCAAAAACTTAATTCTGTCAGCCAAATGTGACTCTTTCAACCAAAGCTGCCGTCAATAGTCATATTGACGATGTTAGATACAACCTTCACCTTCAGTGGCAGCGCTTAAATTAATACCAGTCTATAATCTACATTTTAAATACAAAATCCCGACGGGAAATGAACTGAAATGAAATTTATTTGATTAAAAGGGCATTAATAGTATTGCTGTCTAACACACTTTACATGAGAATAAAGACATCGTTTATAATAAGGCCTGAGAAACATTAAAAAGTAACGCACACATACACGAATTAACACCGAAACAGTAACGAGCTTCCTACACTGATAAAAGTAACACATACATACACGGATTAACACAGAAATAGTAATGAGCGTCCTACATTGATAAGCAGTTTAAACAACAAATGTTCCAGAAAATTTCAATATACCAAAATATACTGATGAAACACATTAAAACAAAAGTTCATTTATTATGAAATTCGAAAACTAAATCTTAGTCTTGCATTTCTTTAGGGTACGTCAAGTAATACCGGGAGTCGTATCGTGACTAATAACTATGAAGACCAGAATATACCTGTCACCTGTTTATAAAGTAATGCGGAAACATATTTATCACATCAATAAATATTTCATCAAGAATTCGGTCAAGATACAACTAGAGAATTCAGCAGTGGTAAAGTATTGAAAATTAAGTTTTATAAAACATTTACACCGATGTTTTTACGTATCCCTTTTTCCAGATTAGAGAAAATGGCCGCCAGAGTAGCTAGCGCTGTAGTCACGCATTGTTAGGAAAAGAGATTACATAATAAAAAAAGAATCACCGAATTGAGAAAGTACTGTTTGAGTTCATTTACTATCAACATACAGGACCTCAAATTGACGCAATCGGTCATTAATGAGATGATATGACAAAAATTCCACAGTTAATCAACTGGTTTATATTTACGCAACTAAAACAGCTATAGCTTAATGAAAGTGAAGGTAACACCTTATTGACTAACTAAGATTATGATTAACACAAGCAATTTCGTATGTAGCTTAAACAGAGTGAATGAATATGATTGAGAATATGTGGCCATCTATACTCAAAGAAACACAATAGACTTATTAAACTACTTAAAAGTGAAAATAACAACCATCTAGCGGTTAAATTTTATTAATTTATAGTGCTCTTTTAACGCATGGCTATCAAAGACACTTTACAAATTTACGGTTACTATGATTAACTAGAAACACAAGAAATACGGTTCAAAATCGAACTCGGTATACCATGGGTAAAACGAAAACAAAATAGGCTAACTAAATATAACTAAAAACGTTATAGCGCAGATCGGATATTTGCACAGTGTCAGACAGTTCCACCCCACAGTCAACTAGTGGACTCTGTCTCCAAAAAAATATTCACTGTACATTTATTTATTCATTTATTACATATTATTTATTTTTGCTGTCAAATATACTGGTACAGGAACTTTCAAAAATCAATAACTCACAGACACCTGACAGATATACGGGGTTACATACGTATAACTTACCTGGCAGATATACACGGTTACATACGTATAACTTACCTGACAGATATACGCGGTTACATACGTATAACTTACCTGACAGTATATGATCCACATAATTAAAGTGAAGATGAGGTCAGAGGTCACAATCAGGCAGAAAGTACGACGTACTGCAGACATTCGACGTGAATACCGAGCATAATTCACGCTGCCCGGTGATTGGTAGATGGGTGACGCACTGAAAATAGTTTCACTTTCACTTCTGTATATGATGCTGTCTGGTTGTTTCATGTGTCCTGTTTGTGTATGCAACTACTGTAAGTAACATATTTAAATATATATCTTACGATCATTTAAGATAAACAGCCAGTGGCTGTAGTAACGACTGCCACCATGATTAATTTTTCTTGGTCAAAATGTGGAATTTGTAAAATTTTACCATGAAATGAAAGGAAATTTATTTGTTTAAAGTGTACTTATTAGCAGAGTTGTCAAACACACTTTACATGAAATAATAGTCTAATGCCCTAAGAGTATAATGTAATTACCTAAATTTTATAAAATTTACACTTAACGGTATACAGGGATTACAGATCAATGTTAGATATAATAATGTACTTTTACAGTGAGCATGAAATAGATAACAATGTTAAATAATACAGTGGAAAGTAGTACAAATACCGAAAAAAGCAAATCATGCGTCATACTATCACTACACACTCATTCTCATACATTTTATAACACTTCACTTTTTAAATTTTACTGTTTGTCACAAATTCAACATCAAAACACTCACAATTAATGTTTTAGAGATATTGATGTTTTCATTTCGAACAATATACAGACAAATTAATTTTCTAGAAGCAACTTCTTTACACCTGCGATTGCCCCCTGATTCACTACTGTGCTGGGGTATCTGTATATTTGTATTTTGGTTTTCGAAGTCTTTTTGGGGTGCTAATCCTAACCTAACCATAATCCTACGATGAGAACGCATGTGCGAAGAATATCTATCGCAAAATATTAATACGCCAAATGCATAGAAACACACATATGTACAACTCATATTAACAATATAACCAATAAAAAAATAGTTCCATATAATAACGGTCATATCTGAATAATTAATCGGTTGCGACGGTGTAAATGTTGATATTCGTGTCAAACGAGTAAAAATACACAAGAAAAGTGTTATAAGATACGCGAAAGGGTGTGGAGTGATAGTAAAATAAAAGAATGGAATTTACAAGTTGGCACAGTCAGAGTGTCCATGATGAACTACCTAAATGATGCAATTTATAAGTTTTCTGTCTTACCTACGTCGAGACTCTGAAGACCCGCTGACACTGTTGTATATGTGGTGGCCAGCCTCACGAGCCAGGCGTTGCCTCTCTCCGTTATACATGACGTCAATATAAACTATTCTGCATCCAGAAAAAGAGTAATTTTATTCAATTTTAGTGATATTCGAATGAGAGGCGTACTTAGATCACTATTAAATACACCATGGAAACTACTACCGCCGTACGCGCTACAAAAAATTAATTCTCCATTTTGACCAAGACGAAAAATCACGTGATTTTACGTTTAGATAATGAGTGTGGTGGTCCGATACTGAGTTCGCTCAGGTAAGGCAATGAGGAAAATCAACCCAAAGAATTATGAAATTTTCGAAATACAAATAAATAAATATTGGTGAGCAATTAACTGTTAAAGGCATTTTTAATGTTCGCTATAAGTGTCGACAGTGAAATTCAATGGACATATATAGAGTTCCCGCTATATATATTGAATATATATTCATTATATAAAGAAGATGAATATCCTATTCGTGGGTGTTAAGAGGGACCGAAAAAGCCATGACTTTACCTACACAAACAACATTATTACCCATATATAATATATTCAAATTAGCTATCGGATTATGTACATATAAGTCGGCATTAGTGGAAAAAAGACAGGTGAAATGATAAATAAAACTGGGAAAATGTTGACGGGTTCGAAACGTTACATGTGTCCTAGGACGAGTTTGCGAAAATGTAATATCAAAATGGCGGTTGCTGATGAACAGTGGTTGCCAACGTTAGAGGAATTAACCGTTCCTGAGCTTCAAATTACCGCACCAGTGTGGCGAGCTGGTGCTCACCATCTTGGAAAATACTGCGATGAACAATGTAAGGTGAGGTGCATTTATCACTCTCAAGGCAAGTTGCAAGCGTTTAATCGATCACCTTAAATATTGTATATAAATTATTATTAGCAAACTTCCAAGTGGATTCCTGCTGATCGTTTTATTATTATTATGTATATATTTTTTTAGACAAATTTAATATTACACTGCCCATGGGGGTACCAGAACACTCGTCCCACTGACTTCTCGACCCAGAATACTCGACCCACGTTATAGTATTGGACCTATAGGAAGAACACTCGACTCAGACGAATAGGCCATAACACTCGCCCCGGATTACTGGGAAACTATAGTTTATACACACAATATTAATATATGTGTACAATATATATATGTAATAGACTGGAGTGACCCAATGATTGGAGTGATGAAGTAAAAAATTTATTTCACCAAAGCAAGTTAATTACAAGCAATGTGGTGATGTTCTGGTCGTCATACAGCTGCCATGACTCTGACAGCTGGTGCTGGGTTGACAGGGATGTACGTCTCGTTAATCTCGAATTCGAGAGTCATTGGCTGTCCACATGGGGCAAAGCTGACATGTTTCCTTGCACTTCCAATAACATTTGCGCTACTATTTTTCACTATTTTCGGTAACATCAAAGATTGAATGCGCGTGTATGCCAAAGCGGCGGTGCGCTTGAAGCGGGTCGAGTCTTCCAACTGTAAGGGTTGAGCATTCAGGTGCGAGTATGCCGGGTCGAGTATTCCGGGTCGAGTATTCCGGGTCGAGTATTCCGGGTCGAGTATTCCGGGTCGAGTAGTCCGCGGTCGAGTATTCCGGGTCGAGTAGTCCGCGGTCGAGTATTCCGGGTCGAGTATTCCGCGGTCGAAGTTAACGTCCATAGTAGGATATTATAAACATGAGGCCAAATGAAAAATATGAAATAGTGGCGCAGTGGTCTACTGCAATCCGGGCTAGGATTAGAGTTAAGGTTAGCGTTAGAATATCTCCTGGTGTCATAGCGGTACATCGGCGGGCGGATCTCACTAGTTCACTGCGCCAAACAATTTAAATTCATACATCATGCTAAACACTATATAAAACGGTTTTCTATCTTTTTATGACATATGATATAATTATATTATGAATGAAATCTATCGACATGATCATTCTGACCAACTTATTTGTGTATCGAACTAATCGTTCACGGAAGCTGTTACGATATTTTCTGGTCACAACATCAACCGAGGTATGTCAAGTTCAATACACTTGTGGTACCGGTATGTATATCATTTGCATTAAATACCAAATTTTTTTATATTCACACATGTGATTTTTATGTGCCAAGGGATGTGACAAATCTTTTTGTTATGTGCCATATCAGATTTCTATGCGAAATTTGGCCCATTTGCGCATACCACCGTAAACATTGGCGACTAAAACAGACGATTACATGACTATTATTTGTATACAATAATGAATATTGCTTAGCTTCCAAAAATTTGTGGCATAATAATCCATGTTAGTCAATGAAATTTTAAGATTATCCAATTTAAACGCTAAAGACAATTTGGCTCGACACTTTGGACGCAATTTTCTATCAAACTGACGACCGAATGATGGAAAGTGTCACCGAATACCAGACGCGCTAACGTGATCCGTTTTTTTTTACGCACATCTCATGGACAACGACCATGAAATAGCAAGGGTGATAACCGGATATCATCTTTGGCGCGTGTTACGCGAGTTTCATGCGAGTGTCGAAGGTATTGCATCTGCGCTGAATATAACTGCCATAAACAATTCATTGTAAACCGCATCTGAGGCTGATACATTTTAAACCGTATCTGAGGCTGATACATTTTAAACTGTATCTGAGGCTGATACCTTTTAAACCATATCTGAGGCTGATAGATTTTAAACCGTATCTGAGGCTGATACATTTTAAACCGTATCTGAGGCTGATACATTTTAAACCGTATCTGAGTCTGATACATTTTAAACCATATCTGAGTGTGATACATTGTAAACCGCATGAGGCTGATACATTTTAAACCGTATCTGAGGCTGATACATTGTAAACCGTATCTGAGGCTGATACATTTTATACCGTATCTGAGGCTGATTCATTTTAAACCATATCCGAGTCTGATACATTTTAAACCGTATCTGAGTCTGATACATTTTAAACCGTATCTGAGTCTGATACATTGTAAACCGTATCTGAGGCTGATACATTGTAAACCGTATCTGAGTCTGATACATTTTATACCGTATCTGAGTCTGATACATTGTAAACCGTATCTGAGGCTGATACATTTTAAACCGCATCTGAGGCTGATACATTGTAAACCGTATCTGAGGCTGATACATTGTAAACCGTATCCTAGGCTGATACATTTTAAACCGTACCTGAGGCTGATATTTGCGGTCTATAATTCTCGTACTCTACCCTAACTTTTTACATCTTTAATAACGAATCATACAATCTCCTTATACAATCTTCTGATCCACGCGTGTTTTTTTTTTGCAGGAATTCATGTTGTGTATAAAAGAGACGCAAGATCCGCGATTATGCCTCAACGAGGGCAAGGAAGTGACGAGCTGCGGTTTCGAGTTCTTCGGTAAAGTCAAACACCACTGTTACGATGCATTCACCGACTACTGGCAGTGTATCGACCACAGCGACAAGGACATGCGATTCAGGAAGTTAGTTCACATTAATTCCCAGTAATTCTTGCTTATTATCTCGAAACGTCATAAATTAATTTAGTCAAGTCAGTTTCGGCTGATGTCGTTGCCTTGATATCGGGAAAAATTATCATTGGCTCAGAGTTCAAGCCATACATGTAGGATCCATAATCATGAGCCTATAGACAGTGATGTAATAGAAGGGTGGGTGGATGGCAGTGTTAGTCTGATGCAGATATGGGGAAACTAAAACGATTGATCAAATGTGGCCTGTTTCATAAATGCGTCCCACAGTTCACAGATGTAAAAATATGG
>WURV02215829.1:0-25654 GCA_011762755.2 Epimenia babai
GTATTATGAATAAAAGTTCGCCTCGTCTTATAAACGGGTCAACGCTAAAATTGACTTTTGTGTTTCTAAAGTCAGGGAGTCGTCTTATAAGTGAGTCGCCTTATAAGCGACTATATACGGTATGTTATAAACCATACCTTCGTAAATTTATGACATAAAAATTTATTACATTAGTGTAGGGAAAGGCAAAAGGCATTAAAGCTATTGATATTATGATGAATAGGTGTATTTTTTAGGTAATATGTGAATAAATTATATTTTATGTGTGCTGATAGCTGCCAAAACATTGCATTGTAAGCCTTTATTGACTGATACTCGCGGTCCATCAATGTTGTACTTTACATACCTATTTATACTTAGGGAAAAGTTAAGCCCCATCCTATACCTTTTTTCACAGGCTATATAAATTTATAATGAATAACATATATTAGCGTTTATATGCATGAGTTTTTTTCAGGCATACTTTTAGGCCACAAATTGTGAATCTATGTAACATGTAAGCTTACAACAGTATTATAAAAATAAAATGATGTCTGATAAATGTTGTTCTATGCATAAAAACCCTACTCAGTTTGTTACTCTCACACAATATTTATTTCTGAGTGTGTATTAACAAGTATGTCTTGCATAAAATTAAAAATATCGATAGTAAAAAGATGGCGAATTGTAGGGATGAAGGGCACTGGCACGTCAAACCGTATGATCAGTGGAGTTGGGCTATGATCGTCGTATTATTGATAGACTGATCACCAAGTATAGGGAGACGTGACGCAATCTATCGTGCAAGGTCCGGGAGATCCAAGATACCGAACGAAAGCGATTACAGACGCCTGGTACACGGTCCAATCACGACCAGAACTGTACGTAATCGGCTGTGGAATCTCGGTGATTGTGCCAGACGACCAGTACGAATAATTCAACTATAGCGGCTTCACAAACGGGCGAGAAGGGAGTGATGTATGCACCTGCAACACTGGGACACGCGGACAGGGATAAAGGTCCATTTCTCTTGCGAGAGACGCTTTGTTCTTCATGCAAATGTACGTAAAATTAAAGTTTGGAAGCAACGTGAAGCAGCTTTTGTATAAAAGAAAATCAGCAAAGACGTTCATTTTGGCGGAGGGCCCACAATGATCTGGGGGTGCATGTCTTATGACAGAAGTTAGACGTTCAAATAATTCTAGGACCACTAACTGGCCAAAGATACTGCAATGAAATCATCGAAAACGTAGTGATGCCACATTTCTATGTTCTTAATTAACGTCCAGTTTTTATGGATGACAAGGCAAGACCCCAAAGATCTTGTGCAGTTATCGAATTTCTGCGGGACAACGCCATCACAACTCTGCAATGGCCTGCAAGAAGTCCGGATCTCAATCCCAGTGAGCACATAATGGATATGATTGGTCGAAAAGTCAACCGGAGAAATCCACCACTACAAGATCTTGAAGAATTATTAGAGGCAGCAGTACACGAGAAAAGGCGTAGGATACCCATGGTAGAGACTCGGCACCGAATCTCCGAGATGAGAATGGTCCACGCCATCCTGAATGCTCGTGGCGGGTAAACGATATACTTACATTAATGGACAGTTTCATAAACATTGGGTCCTTTTTGCACATTTTAGTACATAATGTGTAATATCCACTTCAGTTAGTTCTCTGTAGCCAAAAATAAAAACCTTCAATTTTAGTCAAGAATGATCACTTATTGAAATAGATATTATTGTTATTAAAATATCACATAACCCCTATATTTGCGTGATTTCATCTGTAAAATAAACCACCAAAATGCATAACGAAGCACAGAAATATCTAGATGCTAATGATATTACTAAAATTTGACATTTAGCCAATAGGTATAGTGAAATATAAGATGGGGGCTTAACTTTTTCCTTAAGTACATAATAGTTTATACTAAAATTTTATTGTGCAGGTTTAAAATTTTAGAATCAATAATTTCCTCACTCATCACTCAAAATGGCTGGGTTTTATTATTTAAGCAAGAGGCATCAAGACACTCATCTGACTATTAGCAAATAAGTAAATAAGAAAAACAAACTAGAGATCAACCCAAGGACAATATTTGCCAAATAGCAGACCTCTGTGATAAGCGGTTCTTGAAAATATTTTTTAATACAAACATCGGCGGAAGTTACCTCCCCTAGCTGCGATGACGGTACCATGAACAAATCCAGAAAATACCAACCCAAGGACAATATATGCCAAATAGCAGACCTCTGCGATAAGTGGTTCTTGAGAAGATTTAAGAAAAAATACCAACCTCGACAGAAGTTACCTCCCCTAGCTGCGATGACGGTACCATGAACAAATCCAGAAAATACCAACCCACGGACAATATGTCAAATAGCAAATCTCTGCGATAAGTGGTTCTTGAGAAAATTTTTTAAGTAAAAATACCAACATCGACTGAAGTTACCTCCCTTACCCGCGAGACGATACTATGAACAAATCTAGAGGAGAAAACCGATTACGAATTTTAATATCCCGGAAACATTCCGATGTTATTTGTGCTCTTTCCCAATGCTATATAATAATGTATACTCAATTTGACAAGTTTTGCAGTCATTGGGACCGTGTTGATATTTAAAGACGTCTAGCGATAAGCTTAATGGCGTAGAGGTGAACATTATCTAACGGTTATATGGAGTCACTCCGAGTCACGCTTATAGGGGAACTTGTCTACGAGGCACCCACATGCTATCTTGTAAACCGTATAAAATCGCTAATTGCGATCTACTTTCTTCAATCTTAACATTTTTCATGCTCTCCGACTTTATTTTCGATGACCGGTACGTTTACGAATACGCTGGCCTGAGTTATTTGTTCACGGCAGTGGTTATACATATGTACTAACGAGGAACCAAGTAAACATCGACCGTAACAAGATATATATAGTTTAAGGACATACTCTCATTTTGTAAAATATTCACGAAGCGCATTCCAGCGTAAGACGCACCCACTAAGATGCACCATGAATGTGATAAAACGATTTTATGGCTTAACGGTAACTCAAATGCGTCAGACAGCAAAAACGTACGGAATTTCACAGAACTTCGTCAAGACCAGAAAAATGACAGGAGATATGTGGCTCAGCAGATTTCTATGTCGTAACATGGTGGTTTCTATAAGAGAGCCTGAAATTACGAGCATGACAAGAGAGAAATGGAGGAAACAAATCGGTAAAATCACAATCGCGCAAAGGGGCAAAAACATCACTATAATGTGCCGTGAAATAATTCCACCACTGGAGGTCTTTCCAAAAAAACTCCCAGTGATCGATGACTTGTCGACTATCCTGGAACTATTGCTGCGGCCACCAACAACGGATGGACGGATACTGAGGTGTTTCCCAACTGGCTCGAGCAATTTGCAAACTTTGCTCAGAGCCATCACAGAAGAACAAGGTGATCCTCTTACTGGATGGACATGTCAGCCCCAAAACTTTGGAAGCCGTCACATATGCACCGAATAATGACCGTCTCTTCTCCCCACACTACACAACGCATCCTATCATTGGATGCTATTTTTTTCGGATCTTTGAAGACATATTACAACTAGGAAAGTGACAAGTGGATGGCAAACAATCCCAAAGGCTTAATTACTACACCCCGTCAGTATTCGAGGCTGCTGACATGCGACAGAACTAAACGCTGCCTTGGAATTCTCTAGCAGTGGTGTTTGGCTCTACAATTGTAGTATTACAGTATTTCCAGACGATGATTACGTCCCATCAATGATGACAAAGAGACCAGCGGGGATTGCTGCTGAAGGATCCATATTGTCTCCCGGTGGAAATTTACGATACTGGTTGTCGTTCGAGGTGTGTATACACTATAAGGTTGCTACAGCTACCATGGTGATAGTTCACATTTCAAATCATTCCCCCGATTATGTTTGAATAACTAGGCGATAGGCCAGAAAATATCCACATAGGTCAGACGTGTGTATTCTTTTCATATATCATTTAGCAGGCAATTGTCATCACCCGTCATCACTGCCAACGCCTTCAACTGTCGTCACCGCAGCGTCTTCAACCGCCGTCACCTCAGCGTCTTCAACCGTCGTCACCGCAGCGTCTTCAACCGCCGTCACCTCAGCGTCTTCAACTGCCGACCTCAACATCTTCAACCGCCGTCACCTCAATGTCTTTAACCGCCATCATCGCAACGCCTTCAACCTCCGTCACTGCAACATCTTCAACCGCCATCACCTCAACGTCTTAGACTGTCAACTCAACGCCTTCAACCGTCATCACGACGCCTTTAACCGTCGTCACCTCAACGCCTTCAACCATCGTCACCTCAACGCCATTAAGCATCGTCCCGCCTTCAACCGTCGTCACCTAAACGCCTTCAACCATCGTCACCTCAATACCTTCAAATGTCATCACCTAAACGCCTTCAACCATCGTCACCTCAATACCTTCAAATGTCATCACCTAAATGCCTTCAACCATCGTCACCTAAATGCCTTCAACCGTTGTTACCTCAACGCCTTCAACCGTCGCCACCTCAATGCCTTCAACCGCCATCACCCCAACGTCTTCAACCGCCATCACCTCAATGCCTTCAACCGCCATCACCTCAACGTCTTCAACCGCCATCACCTCAACGCCTTCAACCATCGTCACCTCAACGCCTTCAACCATTACCTCAACGCCTTCAACCGTCGCCACCTCAATGCCTTCAACTGTCGTTACCTCAATGCCTTCAACCGTCGTTACCTCAATGCCTTCAACCGTCGCCGCCTCAATGCCATCAACCGTCGTCACCCCAATGCCTTCAACCGTCGCCACCTCAATGCCTTCAACCGTCGTTACCTCAATGCCTTCAACCGTCGCCGCCTCAACGCCTTCCACCGTCGTCACCTCATTGCCTGCGACCGTCGTCACTGCACCCTTTTTGTTGCATCACTGCCCACATCAGAGATCTCCAGCAGCGGCACCATCCATGTAAGCTAACCACCAGCAGTGAGAATTCTAAAAAGCACCTACCGGCAATCAACAACGTTAAGCACAGCGTGCCGAAAACGTAATGTCATCACCCTACAAGGCATAGCTAAGAGATAAGAGTGAAAAAAGAATGCAGTGACATAAGGTCTACTCCGCTCTAGAAAAATGTCCAAGGCGAATAAAAAATCAGTCGATGCAGAAATGGAGGGCTCGAAGAGTCTGTGTAGTCATTGACGAAACACGAGGAGCGAGTGCACCAAGTCGACTGTTATCTTCTCACGTATATATTGCGCAGAATTGTACGTTGACCCGACTGACGAAGACTGGTTAGAATGACCTGCGTGTGAGTTGTGGTATCATAAGAACTGTGGAAATGGTAGGCTTAATGGTCCGTGCGATGTCCGCATCTAACTGATGGTCAGCTGGTCTGTCGATCAAACCACTGAGCTGCAGTGTCTGACTAAATAACTAGAGCAACCACAGGAAATCAGACATTTAACGACGATCACTACCTAATTTCAATGTAATAATGATATTATGATGATGAATGCATTGTGCACATTTATAATTTGGTCAAACAATGAATATAATATTCAAAATAACTCATTGTGCTCCTATTTAGTAGTAATAATGTCAGGTGCCTCGTGGAGATGGTGAGGGGTGCGTCTTGTAAGGCATCCCCCAAGATGACTGCACCCTTTAAAAAATCATTTTGTCTCAATTAACTCTTAACCCTCTTGCCCTATTGATTAATATACAAAATTATTTATTTCTATGAAGAGCAAACATATAAGCTCTCCATCTGTTGCAAAAACTTTGGAATTTTCCTGAAAATATAGACACAATATGACAAAATTAAAAAGGGATGCATCTTAAGCAAGTTCCCCTACACGCCAAAAATAAAACCATTCCCATACGTAAAAAATACATGATGGTGAAAAAAGGAAAGCTGTGACTTGTTTTATAGCTATTTTTAATATAAACACAAAGCAGCAGAACGAATTAACGTAAGGATATTAAAAAGGATAAAAGTTCCTTCCGGCCACATTATTTAATGTTATTCCTGTAAAGTCTAATCAAATAAACCTCGAGGTAGTATTTATCAATAGACATCCGTTATTATTATTATGTATGATTGTAACATAATAGCCTATACTAGGTTCGTTACTTGGATCTATATCAGGTATTTGTAAACTGTCTATGTACGTGTATAAATGTCTGTGTGGTCGGCAGAAATATTTATTTAAAATATCACCTTATCGCCATTGAGCCACACAGAACTTGGGAGCTGTAATGCGTTATAGTGTGTTTTTTATAGTCCTGTAAAAACCACGGATATGTGACAGGCGAAACGGGAGATCAAGGACCAAATATTTATAAATAGCAGTCAGGTATTGGAATATTCCAGTTTCTGTATGCAACGACCAGTATCTCATTGTATAGCCGAAAGATATAATGCTTTTTTAACCAGAGATCGACATAAATGTACGCGACAAAAGGTTAGCATTCTATCGAATAGTAACTGATAAACAAAAGAATGTTAATAGTGCACAAAAAAAGATGCCATGCCTGCTACCAAATTATGGCATGGTTTTCAAATAAATAACACATTAACAAATAAACAGCGATAGCGTAGTTGAACACAAACACAGCGTAGTTGAACACAAACACAGCGTGATACACACAACGTGATACAAGTATATCATACATTAGATTCGATATCACGTTGGTGATAACAAGCCATACAAGTATACAATTTATGATGATTTTCAAGGGTACACTTCGGACAAATCCAAGGATCGTTTTTGTTAGGTAAGCCTGCAATACGATCAGCAACTGAGCTACGGGCGCGAAGAGAATGTAATTTTGAATATTTGCCATCATACGTTGATATCGAATCCTTATGTCTCGACCCGCTATTATCAGTTTCCAAGAGGCCGGGCTTTTCAAATAAACTATCAAGAGGTGGGATCGCAATATTTTTCTTCTCAAGCAAACTCTGTGTAGTAGGTAAAACGTATTTAGGAGTATAGCTTTTTCGTAAAATTCCAGCACTAGCACCTTCACTCAAACCATTAACTTGTGGTTGTGATTTATCTACTCCAGTATGATTTTCGTAAACAGTTTTCAGCCCATCTGAAAATGATTTAGTAGTTCTGATACTGGAATTCAAATAATTCTTATCTCCCAACTGATTTGTTCTTGTATCTGTTGGGTATGATGATATGTTACGAACTTTAGAAGATGTATTCGGCATATGTTCATCAGATGGCGTGCTCGTTTTGTTGATGTCCAAATCAAATCTCTTCAGCACAGCATCTAGATGGTCATCGACGTTACTCGGTGTGTCTGTATTTGAAGATGGTTCATCCACCACCGATGATAGCTCTTTATACAAGCGATCTGTTCGTAAATGTTCCAGGTGTGAACTGTGATCAAAACTGCTTGAATGTTCGGGTAAGTGTACTTCTGTTGTCTGCCTGGTGTTAGGAGTCATCTTTGTCTGATTGGCATGACTCTCATATTTTTTCTCAGGTGCACCAGATAATATGAGACTTAATCTGTCTGCTCGTCTCTTTGTTGGGCTGCAACTCTCTAGATATGCAACAGATGTTGGTCCGTGTCGACTAGATATGACGTTGCTTACAAGCTTTGAACTATGTCCATTAGGTGCTGGACTGGGTTCACTAGGTGGTGGACGATATCTGCCAGATATCCCCTCACTAACAAGCCTTGAACTATGTCCATTAGGTGCTGGACTGGGTCCACTAGGTGCTGGACTGGGTCCACTAGGTGCTGGACTATGTGCATTAGTTGCTGGACTGTGTCCATAAGATGCTGTTTTATGTCCATTAGGTGCTGGATGATGTCTGCCAGATATCCCCTCACTACCAAGCCTTGAACTATGTGCACTAGATGCTGGGCCGTGCCTATTTGTTGATGAACTATGTGTACTGTATATCGCATCATTACCAAACCTTAACCCATGCACAGTAGATGCTGGATTATGTTTACTTGGTACCGTATTGCTAACCAATTTCGTACTATACACACTGTTTGTGGATGCTGTACTGTTTCTGACGGATTCTGTCGGGCGATCGGAACACGCGCTGGATCCATCGGTAGTTTCACCATCATGCACACGATACGCCCTACCAGGAGAGCTTAAATAACCGGAATCACGTCGCGCGGTGCTATGAAAGTAAGGCAAATCCAACAATCTACCTTCTACTCCAGTAGCTTTATCAAAAATGTTCTCCCTTTTCAATACGTCCACCGTATTAAGTTTATTGAATTTTGTAGCCAAACAAATAAGTAATTTCTTAGACCCTCCTCTAGTTAACATTCGGGCCTGCATCACATGTGAATCACTATACCGACCTCCCAACTCTTGCGATATAGAGTGGATAAACCTGCATTCGCACGCTGCGAGACACAGAGAGAAGGCGACTTTGTAACACAACTCGACATCCGGGTAGGAGATCAGTTCTAATGTGCTACTATCTCCACCAGGAACATACCCAAGCAGTAGGAAAACTATTAAGATCCTGCTGGCGAATGCTTTTGATACTCGCGAGTTGAGGCTCCCAGAGTACAACTGCAATGGAATAAACACCGAGGGGTGAAATTCGTTGAAAGAAGACAGAAATCAATAATAGCGTTTACACTAGAAAAGAAAATGAAATGATAATTTTAAATGAATGTATTTGGAAGTACTATGAAGAGGTACAATTACTGATGAATTGCGAAAATTTTGTCAGTGACACTATTGTAATAAAACACCAATAAAAACAGTATGTCAAATGGTAAATCTTTTAGGTACCAAATCAAAACCTCGATGAATTTTTTATATATAAACCAAATGACAGCAATTGACATTGAAATATTTACTTGCCCATACATTACCACTTTCACCAACTGTTATGAGTGATAATACCTATCTGTAAAGATCTGAAGAATGCAAATATTTACCCAAAAAGTTCTGCTGGACCCGAAAATATCCTCAATCCATCCATGCCAAACTAAACACGTGAGCAGCACAGCGGTTAACAAAGTATCTCGCCACATCATGCTCACACTAAGTGGAACCTACCTTAATAGTATGATATTCTGGTTTCCAGGGAGCCTTTGCGACCAGCAACGGGAAATGTTGGGTCGCATTAAAATCATCGGCAGTTGTTGCTGCGGAAAATTTATCATCGGCAACCAGCTGCTCTAACAAATTCCTTATTTCCGGCATTGGGAATCTCTTCTCGGGTGGTAGTGTTGACAGAAGATCCGGAATATTCTGCATAAACTGATTGAGAAGCTCGCTTCTCATTCGGTCATTCGTTATGTAGTGAATTTGGATGTAATAAACGAGTGCTTCTTCCAAGTTGCAGGGAACAGACAAGTCCGTTGCCATGGCAACATTGAGCCTTATTGGCTAATGTAACTGACTTCCTGTAAACAAAATCACATTTAACGAATAAATTGTTGTTAAAAGTTAGGATAACAAAATGATTAGTTCTTACCCAAGTTCTGATGGAGGGAAAAAAGACCAATACCTCTGATGGAACCCTATCTAAATATCAGTGGTTCTAAAAAACGATTTTACACGCCTAAATGCACAGAAGAACACTTGTTTCTGTAGCTCAGTTGGTAGAGGACAAGGCTGGTTATCTGGAGGTTGTGGGTTCATGTCCCATAAGAGGTATAAGTTTTTTTTCTGTGCATTTCTCTTCAGCTATTTATAGAACCACATTGGCTACCCCCATCAACATCACATCAAATTCCAATCGAAGTGATAGATTTTTCTATGAACTGGATTGTCAAATTCTAACTTTCAAACTTAATATCAAAATATGTGCCAAACAAAACAATATAGCAGGCCAGTGGTGAATAGTTCCACAAAATACTCATCCTCTCTAATCAGAAAATATTTTTTACAAAAAATGTTTTAAAATTCTATTTCTTAGACAAAATTATTTCTTCATGGCATACTTAGGGTTATTAAGGTAGTAAATCTTGTAAGGAAGTTGGTATTTCTATATACTTACCAAAATGTTAATAAATTATGAAATACACAACAAATGCTAGAGAATTTTCATTATACACAGTTGAATATTTTGATCAGTTGGCGCCTCATAATAACATACGATTTATGGTAATTTTAGGCATTAGAAGCATCATTTCCTGTTTCAGTGGAAAGTATAGGGAAGTAAATACAGGAAGATAGGAAGATATAATGACACAATGATTATATATAGGCTATATAATGATAAAAGTAATTATATACGGGCATTGGCCCTACAATATGGGACGATGTTTATGTACTTTTTTAAGAGTTTAAGTGTTTACAACATGTACTTAAGATATTCACATTATTCTAAATTACCATTACGTTAATGGGGAGGTGGCCATTGTGGATCTCTGTGTAACTGTAAAGAAATGCATAGAACACCATTACCTCTGTTGGAACTAGAACGGACAACCTCCAGGTATCCAGTCTGATGTGCCAGACCAATTACCAGACCAGAACGTTGGAGCTGGATGTCGTGGGTTCGAGTCCCAGAGGAGGTAGAGGTTTTCTCTCCACTACTCTAAATGCATTCTATATTAGAGTGGAATTACATGATAATATTTATAAAATTAATATATACATTTTCTCCAATTATGTATCATACAGACAAATCACACCCTGGTGCTTATATATTAAATAATTAAACACTATGGTTCATTCATAAGTGTGTATATTCCTTTCTGGTAATAAGTTAAATATGTCACATAATCATATGATGGTTAGATATAAGATGTTCCTGTATAATTAGGTTGATTATAATCAGATCACAAGTACCAAACCTGAAAGTCGGTTTCAATCTTACTCAAAAGCAGGGAGCTACGGTTACTGTTTCAGTGTTGACTGTTTTTACTAATTTCATGACGAAGTGAATATGATCCACAAAACGTTCTGACAGATCATTACTCTATGAGTGGCCTTAGGTCCCAAAATAGACAATAAAATGCCAGATGACTCTATATTGCCTTATTGGTTTCATCACAAGTAGCAATATTGAAGGGACACTCCCAAGCTGACTAATGTCGTGTAATGATTAAAAAATTCCGAGTAAAATTGAATTCCGATTAAACAACCAACTCTCTTATGCTGAATAGCTAACTAAATTAGGATGGCATATCATTTGTTTCAATGTTTGATATAACGATTTATTTACTTACAACCATCTTGATAATTCTAGGAAATAAACTTGAATACAAAAACCAAATTGTAGCATTATCCTCCTCTTGATTTGAGGAAAGTACATTAATCCAATTTTAGCATACCATGCCTTTCCTTCCCTGGATGTCTTGGTGCGCACACTATCCGCGGCTGAGTGTAACTGTAAGATGAAAAACAAAGTTGCTAGAAATAGTAGAATCCTATTTTACTCTTAATTCTGTAATAAATATGTCGGTTAAAACGCATTGTAATATTTTAACGGCGAATTTCTGTGCGTACTACTTGATAATGAATGTTTTGCAGTGTACTGTCGTGTAAATTTAACCCTTTCGTAATATACAATAATTATCGATAAACATTCCACACTTTTATTACTCCATTAACAAAATTTGGATTTAAGTTGACATTAGCAATAGTTCAACGTCCACACACTTCGAATGAAATTGTGTATCCGATATTTTTATTAGTTAGCAGGCGGACTCAAAAAACAACGATATGTCCTCAAATGAGAAATACCGCTTAAATAACCCGTATCACTTCCTTCCGTTACCAGCGGCAACACTCGTCACAATTATCGCGAATATACTCTCTATTTTGTCGTTACAGTTTCGCTGTTCATATAATCATTAAGCAGCAGAACTCCTCCAAAATTTGATATTTTTCCATTGTTTCATATTACGAAAGATGGTAAGTCATTAACTTATATATACTAATAGATTTAATAGAAATTGGACTCATCATTAAGCGATAGCTTTACTGTCCCCTTTTATTCTTAATACTATGGAGGAGGTTACTCACTTACATGCGGTTTGGTGCCTCTACATCCTCCATATTATACGTTAGTTGCTTATTCTCCAAATAATTCTCCAAAGCTTTCTTAAATGCGTTTATTGTCTTAGTAGATATTACAATTTCAGGATGGGCATTCGACTTATTATTAATTACTCTGTTAGAGAATACATTCTCTCTCATTACACTTCGAAATCTATGTTTACATATAGTATTACTATTACCTCTGCCGTCTCTATCATTAAACTCTGAAAATTTGTTACTCTCAATATCAAAGTTGTTCACTGTCTTGAATCATGTCTGCTCTCTTCTCTATGCTAGTGTTGGCAAATTTCAACTCCCTCAATCTCCTCGTATGTTAATTCCTTCATTCTTGTTATCAACTTGGTAGCTCTCCTCTGTACCTTCTCCAATTCTATCCAGTCCACTTTGTGGGTTGTGTACCATACTGCATACTGTTAAGGTATATTCAAGAGTAGGTCTAACAAAGGGTTTGTATAAGGTGAGTAAAGATTTTCTTATGAAAATTATCAAAACATTTATTAGGATAACCAGTTTGTTATTTGCTGTTTTTATTGATTTGGGCATGTGTTTTTTTTAATCTTAGCTTCTGATCCAATATTACTTGTGGATAAACTTGTAAATATTGTAAATAGCAATTACTCATTAGTGAAACAACTCACGATTTGTATTTTCAATTTAGCTTTGTTTATTACACCTGCTAATTTACGGCCCTTTCTTTAATGTGCCTTCTAGTACCTGTGGATCAACATTAATCTAACTTCTATATTAGTGGTATATTCTAACTAGGCTATTTGTTTCTATTCACGTATATTCTCGACGTTTCATATTCTATAATTACGGGGTTCCCCAAGTATAATAGGTTTTTGAATATTTGCTGTGCTTCACTATATTCAATATCATTGACCATCATGTTTCCGACTTAGGTGCGTATAGCCGTTATTCTAAACTAGCGAAACAATAATCAGCCTAATACTCCCGTGATTCCGCTACTACGATTTCTCCTACATTACTCTTAGGTCCTTTTCTCCTTTATCTGTCTCCTGTGTTCTATCTTCTATTTTATATACATACTATGGATTTCCTTTTCCATAATGTATCACTTTGCACTATTAACGGTAATTGCCACTTTTTTGACCACTTGACTATATTGCTAAGATCCACTACTTCTAATTCTCTATATCTTATATATCAAAAACAGTAACAAAGTACTAATAGCATAATAATTAAATACCCAATGCCTATTTTGGATGAATAGTAACAACAATCAGGATTAATACTAGTATACTAATTAAATACCCAATGCCCATTTTGGATGAATAGTAACAACAATCAGGATTAATACTAGTATACTAATTAAATACCCAAGGCCTGTTTTGGATTGATAGTAACAATAACGAAGATTTTTTCACCTTGTCTTACTATTGCTTTCAATTATACCAACCTTACAACCACAAGTACTAGTTGGCAAACTGGACTTAAATAGTTTATAATACAATACAAGGCATTTAGTGTTTATCAGTCTCTAAAAACATTATTTTAGACGTTACACTCATAGTAAATTCATAGAGCGTATGCTATCTGACTAAATGCTGTATATAGATATTAATGATAGTGGTAAAAATTAAATATGATTGGTAGAAATCATATAGTTAGAAAGCTGTAATGGTTGTTCAATACCGAACAATGTTGATCGTGTTAACTGTGTATACAGTTTCATTAATTTTTAATTCATACTCAGCCACCAAAAAAGAAAAGTGGGAAGAAAGGGAAGAAGTCAGGCAAAGCTAAGACACCAACGATTATTGATGGAGTTTCCACAGAGGAGATGACAAAGGAACAGGTGGGTCCAGCCTGACCCTATATATATATATTTATATATATTTTATGATTGTATTGTGATAGCCTATACGATAGTAACTTAAAGTAAAGTTATTGAATAAATAAATTAATACTATGATCAATTTGTTAGGTATTTGGAGGGATATGAAATAAAATAGATTTTAACAGCAGTGGTTGCTTTAAAATGTAAAATAAATTAATTTCATTAATTATTTGTGAATTGATTGATTGATTTATTTATGTATTCATTTATTTACATATTACACATCTTCACACATCTAAGTTGGCGCCAGTGGTGTAGCGGGTGGAAGCGTTATCTTTCATGCGAGAGGTTGCGAGTTCGAACCGGCACAAACGAGGGATTTTTTCCCCGCACCTTCCACGATAGGAAATTGAGCAAGATTTTTGTACTGGAATATTGAGAAATATTCGTCGTTAAATGGTTTATTATAAAAATATATTAGGGTTGTAACAGGGCAATGTTGTATGTGCGACATTTAATTATAAAGTAGCACCAAAACCTTGCCTTTTCCATGACATCTCTATAACAATCAAACACATGTTATACAGGCTATGATAAATACAAATATATACACCTATTTACGTATATGCATACATACTTTAGATACATGTATTGAGTAGATGTTATTACTAGTAATTAATAGAACGATGAAGCTTGTTGCCAAGAAGCGCCGGAATTGTACTACTTAGTTTAGCCACTATATGTTATACTGACATAAGTTTTTTTATGACAGATATCCGTAAAGAATGTGCTTGTTGTTTGGTTTAATTAGTGACGTTTGCTTGGTTAATTTCAGCCTAAATGTAACCCTGCTCTTATGGTGGTCTCTTAGCTTCATATAGTGTTATTAGCTCACCTGAGCTTATGCTCGGTGAGCTTTTCTGTTCGGAGTTTGTCCGTCGTCCATCCATCCATCCATCCATCCATCCGATGTTAACAATTTCTCTAAAAATCTTATCAAGAACCGCCTATCGCAAAGGTCTGCTATTTGGTAGGTAATGTTCTTAGGGTTGTCTCATCTAGATTTGTTCATGGTATCGTCATCGTAGTTAGGGGAGGTAACTTCTGCTGATGTTAATATTTTTTATTCAAAAATTTCTCAAGAACCAGTTATCACAGAGTTTTGCTATTTGGGAGATGTTGTCCTTGGGTTGGTTTCCTCTAGATTTGTTCATGGTATCATCATCAAAGGCTTCTTGTCTTGTTTCAGTATCGTAATGAACATTGTCAGATGTCTTTGGCGTCTTGTCTTGTTTTAGTGTCGTAATGGGTATTGTCGGGTCTCTTTGGCCTCTTTTCTTATTTCATTATCGTAATTGGTATTGTCAAGTCTCCTTGGCCACTTGTTTTGTCTTTTTTCTTCCCTTTTTTTCAGGTGAGCGTCTTGAGGCCTCTAGGGCCTCTTGTTTTTGTATTAGTATTCTTTTTATTGAGGATATGTTGCATCTGGTATCTTGTATGTATATTGTGATCCCACTTATAATATCACATCTATTGCCTATGAATTACATCCTGTATATTGCCAATGTGTAATATATGTGCCGTATATTGCCTCTGTCTCAACGACGATACAGCTGGAGGACTTTGTCGGTCGTTTGCGTGAGGAACTGGATCGTGAGCGAGAGGAGAGGAACTACTTTCAGCTTGAGCGTGATAAGGTCAATACATTCTGGGAGATCACGAAGCGGCAACTCGAGGAAAAAAAGGCCGAGCTTCGTAATAAAGATCGGGAGATGGAGGACGCTGAAGAGAGGCACCAGATCGAAATAAAAGTAGGTCAATGGTTATTGTAACGTGATGTGTTCATCCATCCAACGTTCTGCACATTGAGTGGCCATCTGCAATGGAGCAGAATATTGTACGAAAATCATGTTATTGACATCATATTAATGGATAAAAAACAGTGCCGCGTGGCTTAATATCCTGCAGGAACTATTAATGTTGAATATTGATCTCTTTTGACTTGTATTAGGGGCTGTTTCTCGATGTGAATTCACATTAGCAGGTTAAATAAATTAATTAGGTCATGTGCTGAAGTATATATATGTGTATATGAATTGTATATATGTAAAACGCTTCATGTCTACTTTTTTTAAACAAAGATGATTCACATTTTTCAATATCATTTACTGAAAGCAACATTGTCGTGGCATTTTTACAATGCCCGTTTTAGTTGGATACATTGTGTAATTGGGATGAAAGTAATAAGGTATCAAATAAATCAGATATTTTCTGAAAGTGTGTACGAGAATTGGGAAAATGTCAAAATGAGGATATTAAGCATTTGTGGCTAAACTCTTCATATTTAAAAAACACACCACCACCCCACCCACAACTTCAGTGTGACTACTTAATACTTTTAATGCTATAAAAATATAATTATTCTCTTTTTTTTAGGTCTATAAACAGAAAGTTAAGCATCTACTCTATGAGCATCAAAACAACATATCTGAGCTGAAGGCAGAGAATACAGTGTCCTTAAAGCTGGCTCAGGACGAACACAGACATGATGAGGCTGACCTCAGAAAGGACAAACGCTCGCTCAAGGTCACTCTGAAAGAACAAGAACTCGCGCATGAAGATATCATCAAGAGTCTCAAAAAGGTGACTGTTGTCCTTCTAAACATTATAGATCCCCAAATGTGTTTATTTATTTATTTTAGTATTCAAAATGGCAGGGTGTAATTAAGTCTGAAACTATATTCATGTGTACCTGGTAACGACGATGCTTTGATGTATTCGTCACTACCTTGATATTATTAACATACGTAAAAAAAACACTGGACACTGTTGCAAGTTCCTGGTGGGTGACGATTCATGGACCTTCAAGTGTGAATTGCTGTGTCAGCTGTTAGTCTGTATTATGGCCATACCACAATATTATGGTTAGTTGGGTATAATTGGGAAGTGAGTTGAAGGGTCACTGAGGGTGAATGACAATGAGTGCATGAATGAAAAAGATCATTCAAGATGGTGGATATGAAGAGGACAGTGATATGTGAGTGCTACCATGACTGTTTATCATCGGCCATATTGTAAATCTTGTATTTACTTTAACGGATTGTCTCTTGCTAGGTAACAGTGTATTTGTCTTTTAGGGAGCAAACAAAAGTGTTATGGTCTATTGATGAGAATTCATACTGACATATCTTTTGATGCACTACCTCCGTGTATCTAAGGTGTGACAGTGTCTCGATCAATAGTAGAAACATCAGCATTGTATCATTGGACAGTCGTGCTCTGTGATGGATCATACTATACATATTGTACATTACCTGTTTTACATTACGTATTGTACATTGCATATTTCACCGTACATATTGTACATTGCATATTATTCATTACGCATTGTACATTGCATATTTTACATTACGTATTGTACATTGCGTATTTTACATTACGTATTGTACATTGCATATTTTACATTACGTATTGTACATTGCATATTTTACATTACGTATTGTACATTGCATATTTTACTTTACGTATTGTACATTGCATATTTTACATTACGTATTGTACATTGCATCTCATTACATGCTCTGTTGCCTCCCATCATAACGTGAAATGTATGACATTTATATCGAAAACTTAAATTTCATTGGTCAAGCAAGCCAATACGGTGGACCCTTGTCCTAAGACAATCATTCGGAAAGTCAAATTATCGGGTTTGCGATAATGGCCGCCATAGAGATAAAAAATGTGAACATTGAATTTTGTTCCAGTATTTATTGGATGTTATTATTTACATTTATTATTATTTGATCGTGATTCAATTACTATTCAATCTCTTGGTGAGTTTTTCAACGTTACATTCAGCAAATTTCACATTTGTAAGAAAATGCACAGTAACCACATTTGAATTCAGCAGTGGGACAATTTGTAATTTACAAACTTTTAAATTTTATTGGTAAAGTCTTAGAATTTATACAAGTTATCAAAAAAAACAACAGGATACAAAACTGATCAATCAGTGGTGTGTGTATTAGCTGAAATTACAACAATATCAAGACGTGTTATGTTAACACTGTCAACATTCGCGGCATTGGTTAAAGGTCAGCAACACAAAATGGTTCCCGATAGCAGATGATGGTGCTCAGACGTTTGCGCTATGCGAGTCTGGTTAAAAAAACATGTGATTAATACATTTTGCACACAGTAATTTATTGTGGATTGCAGCAGGCAGTGTGTGACGCATGATGGCATGAAAAGGTAAGGAGGGAATCTGGACTTCAGAATTTATGGCAAGATAGAGGAATGGCGAGAGGACGAAGTACGGTTAATAAGCGGCCTACTGTAAATGGTTCACCCAATCATTCGGAAAGGCAGTTTGTCGCGAATGAAGGCATCAGCAGTTTCCATAGTAAATTTCTACTTTATGTTTCATCTATCATTTCCTGATGTTGCCATGAATACCGCAGATTTCACTGTTATTTACCAAACCACGACACAATATATTGCGGATTAAAATTACCATTTATGTCTATTTCAGGGAAATGATCATCACGTAACAGATATGCGCGCGGATTTTGAACAACAATCGCGCGAAATCGAGGCTAAATACGATCGTAAAATGCGCTCGTTACGCGAGGAACTTGACTTGCGACGGAAAACCGAAATACACGAAATTGAGGAGAGGAAAAATGGGCAGATAAATACGTTGATGAAAAACCACGAACGGGCATTTAGCGACATTAAGAATTATTACAATGACATCACGCTCAACAACCTCGCATTGATCAACACCCTGAAGGTCGAGATTAAATTCAGTGTTATTTTGTTATTTTATAAGCAAATTAAGTGGTAACACCTTTATGGCTCACTGCAGAGATAAAGATCACAAGCGGAGGCAGAGTGCTGAGGGTTTAATTAAAAGTATTTTCTGATTTGTATATAGTATAGGAACTTCACTTTGTTTCCTTGTTTGATGAGTGAAAAGTGCAATCCTGATTGGGTCGCTCACGACACCCTATTATCCAAACACAGATTTTAACGTTTCATAGCAGTTCACTAATTTTTCCACACATCCTTTTATTGACTTATGTATATCAAATATATGGTCAGATTAGCAGTGTTAGCCATCCTGTGTAATAAGAAAAGATGCCAGAACACTTAGTAGAGTAATTTAGGTGAGTATTAGAATGAACTATCATCCACAAGTATGCCCATAATATACACCCATAAAATTATACGAAGGTTTGGATAGGGGCGGGTAACCCTGTTAGTCTGATAACATAGTTTAAGAGATAAGGGCAACATCTTTTTATATTGACTAACTAATATTATTGATCAATAATATTAGTCTATATAAAAGGTGTTACCCGTATCTCTTAAACTAATGAAAGTGTGGGTCAAAGCTTGATTCATCTACAAAATTCTACCTTTTTCTTTATTAATTTACATCAATTGCAGACCGTTCAACATGCCAATTCAATCTGTAACTAAGTATCTTTTTAAAACCATTTACCTAGTGAATTACATCACACAAGCAAAACATATATACATACATACAGAACTAAATGCAATCAGAAGATACCAAATCATTTCAGGCAGTTTAGTAAGCTATGTAGAGCCTCAGAATACCTCAGTCTTCATCTGACATATTGCTACTAACCTCACGTCTACCTATCTCGATTTCCTGTTTATGTAATTAGCACCTGTTAAGACTAGCCCAAAGTGTTTCAATAAATTTGCCTTAGTCTTAAAAATCAGTACCATTCATCCTTTTCTATTCATATAGACTACTGAAGATATATGATTACTCAAGAATGCTAAAGAATACTGCAATTATGTTGTAGGTCTTTTATGAAGTCAGACTGAATGTAGAAATATTAATAACAAATAGTAGAAACATACTTTCTTCTTTGCATTTTTAATGATCTTAAGACATCAATTATTAATGGTCTACATTAGGAACAAGTGGAAGACATGAAGAGGAAAGAAGATCGACTTGAAAAGCAGATGGCAGAGGTGATCGCTGAGAACAAGAAACTAGTGGAACCATTACAGAAGGCGAGGGAAGAGGTCGAGGAGTTGAGGAGACAGTTGAGTAATTACGAAAAAGATAAGGAGTCCCTCAAGGTGAGTGATTATTTCCTTCTTGTTATTGTCACTGTTGTTATGTTGTTGTTTTTGTTGTTGAGGTCAGGTAAACAACTACAAGGAGCATGAGAAATTTGGTCATTTGTCATAATTTTATGGAGATTACGTGCACATTTGAGTTAATTGTATCCGTACATTTGTTGTAAGTTGGTGTTTGCTATGAGCTATCATAACTATTAATTCGTAACTCATAAGTTTTCATAAGATCATCCACCGTGAGTGGTTGATTTTCAGGTGCTTATCACTTGTATTTTTCATAGCTATTGTAGCCCTATCCTAAATGATGGTTAATATAATATGCAAATTTTGAGAAAAAACAAATACTGGTTTTATTTGTGTTTATATTTCGAGAGAATAGCAACTCACCAATCGATGTACCCATATTTTTGCTATATATTATATATAATTTAATGATCATGTTAACTGTGGACTACAGACTTCATGTGGTTACATTTTACAGATTACAAAGGCAAGATTAAAGGTCACGGAATCTGACCTCAAATCTCTGAAATGGGAGCATGAGGTTTTGGAGCAAAGGTTTGCGAAGGTAGGATATCCTCTTGTTATGTTTTATTCATGTGGATAATCCATCACACTCCATCCGGACCCAAGTCACGATCGATACCCTGGTCGCTCAGATCACCCCGAATTACCTTAGCCCATGTTTTCCGAGAATGCCCTCACGCTCGACTACCCTAAATATTTCTCTACACTCCTTTAGCCAATTGCTGTAGCCAATTCTCTCGACATGGCCAAAACACCTTAGTCTTTTATCTCATGCACAATCACTAACAGAAGTCACAATATCTTTATATTACAAATTACAAATTACTTTTCCAGTGCATTTTAATGAAATGAAACAATTTATCCATGCTTCTCTGTATAAATTTTGATTGTACTCACTAATGGCCAAGTTACCAGAGTAGCTGGTATCAAGTACCTTTCCCAAACAAGAAAACAATTGGTATTGCTCGGAATTCAAACCTTTTAGTTTGTATGGCCTACTTACCTCCCTTATTTTCAAGTATCCATTGTCCAGTGCAATGAGGTGGTAAAGTTTGTATTATACAACTGTTCACTGTTACTCTGTCGGACTCCGTGCACTCTGTCTACTCTCTCGCGACAGTTACAACTGGAACGTGACGATTTATACAAGAAGTTTGTGAGGGCCATCAACGAAGTCCAACAGAAAAGTAACTTCAAAAATCTCCTTTTGGAGAAGAAGCTTTCAGCTCTCGTGAACACCCTTGAGAAGAAGGAGGCTCAGCTGAATGAGGTCCTCTCAGCCTCGAACCTCGATCCAACTGCACTGACGGTCGTCACGCGCAAACTTGAGGTAAACTTTATCTTACGTTTTAATTCAATTAAATGGAGGATTTGGTGTAGACTTTATTCACCGTCAGCGATGAAATATTGTACGTTACAATTTTATTATATAATTAATTAATCATGGCTTATAAGTTTTTTTTGTGTCCAGAATACTTTTTCTGATGAACCTTCTGAAATACACCGATATTCAGATCAAATCTTATGAACTTTTGTAAGATTAACAATGGATACAAACTGAGTGAATCACTGAATGTAACAGGTATAATTCACAATACGGTTTCGTAATGTGAACCAAGTGCCCTGAATAGGTGGAAAAAACACAATCCAACTCTTGACTTACTTCCTCATTGATCTTAGTCTCAGTGACTCTAGTCAAATTTGGAGCAGAATGTACAGTGGTGAGAGCACTAGACCCGTACCTGAAAGGTCAGTGGTTCAAAACAGCTCGTCGTACATAGCTGCCACAGACATCTACTGTGAGCCTCATCTAAGAGCCTCTGTTGGCTGATACTTTCGGTTCATCAATACTGTACTTTAACCTCTCCTATTATCAGTTGGAAAAGGCCTCCTTTCTCTGTGAATGCCGTGTTAATTGGACGATGTTGGGCAGCCATTTTGAAATAAATGGATGTGCGGCGTGTTTGAAGAGAATTCACCTTTATTGGATCAAGTTTCTTTGTGTCATAAATATTCACTGTGCAGTAACATGAACGGAACATTTAATTTATTTTCAGGATGTCTTGGACTCAAAGAACAGCGCGATCAAAGATCTACAGTATGAGCTGGCTCGGGTCTGCAAGGTAAGACTGTATAGAGAGATCATGTAGAGAGAGTCTGTGTAGATGTGGAGATTTGTGTAGAGAATTTGCTACGGTAGTCTTTGTAAAGATTGTAGAGTGTATTTTTAGGTAGTCTTTGTAGAGACTCTGTGTGGAGACTGCGTATATGATCTTTGTAGAGAGTTTATGTAGAGAGGTATTAGTTCCAAATGACTACAGACAGCCTACGTATGTCGCATAGTCTGCTAAATCTGTGATAAATCTGGTGTTTATTCACATTGGGATGACGAGATAATGAAGAGTAAGTGCCATAGAGATCATTCAGAGAGCACCACACGCACAGCCACATCAGAGTGAAGAAGTTCTTTAATAACCATATTACGACAGCTCGCCTGACTCTAAGTGCCGAGAGGGTTTGGGGTGCTTCTTGCTCGGTACACTGACAATCAAACCAAAATCTTCTTCACTGCTGTCTATTTAACCCGTAGCACCCTGTTGTCACAGAGTTTTATTGCTATAGTAATGTGATAAACAGATGTCACCGTGGTAAGGGTTAACCGGACCTTTGTGTAGCAGCATTGATCCTGTTTCTCCGCAGGCCCACAATGACTTACTGCGGACTTATGAAGCCAAACTCGAACAGTTCGGTGTCCCGTGCGAGGAACTCGGCTTCAAACCACTCGAGAGCACGATCGGCGGGCAGTCGCTGGGGGTGGGGCCAGCGGGGCTCGTTTCAGCACCCACGTAATGGGCCAAGATACGTCTACCGCAGACACGGGGAGTAAATTTGGCCAATTTTATTAGAATAATTTCATTAATTCATTAATTAAATCCAACACATGCGGCCGACACACTGACTGTTTAGTACTTTGACAGTCATCCTATAAAAACTATAAATCTAACTCGCTCTATATTTCTTACTACTATAGCTTCTATTTATGATAAAACATAAATAGAAAAATCACTCCTCTGAATGTTTATGGCCCTTAATTTTTGTCAGAGTGGCATTTAGCTTGTCAAGTTTCCCTTGCCCGAGGTGAGGCCTCACTATAGACGTGTAGGTGGTTTCAGGTTCACCAACAATCATTGTATAATGAAAAAACTTGGTTTTAAATAGTCGGTTTTGATGGTTTTCATAATTTTATTGGATATTTTGTTTTATCTATAGTAAGTCAGAAGAGTTCATTCACTTGTTATACCTAAATTATCAGCTGTTACCAATAGCCACTGTAGAACATACCAAGGTTGTCCCTACCAGTCAATTCGCTGGATTGCATGCGGTTCTACTTGAACTATTTATTATAAAAAGCCAAGTTTCTAACACTTAAAGGGCTACCTCACATGCATACTCGCAGTTAATTTGTATTTTGTAGTTTTTATTTGATAGAAAAATACATCTTAATTATGTGAATAATAGATAATTCAAATAATTATCTGAATATTTAATAATTATCATTATGTCTGTGTATGTTAAAAGACTGTCAGCTATATATATTTACGCGAGATGTGATATCGCACGCAAAACGTGCAGCACACCAAACCTATTACAGAATCCGTCCATGTTTTATGTTGTTTTATATGGCTAGCTTATTGAAGCCTTCTGTTGAGATCATGTTAAAGTTTTAATTCCAGAAACGCGTGTGGTCATCATTATCTGATACCTCTATCTGTTTTACCAGACTAATGATCGTACGTTTAGCTCGAACCTATTTATTGCTGAATTGTCTTTGTTATATTGATATATTTTAATAAAGGCCCGGTCGTCTTTTATATTAACACTTTGTGATGTGTTTATTTTATTGACAAATCAGTCAGTAGTAATTTTTTGCTCAGACATTTCCTATGAGAAACAGGATAGTATTTAATAATGAGTTAGGAGACAAATAAACGAAATAATACCGTATGAATACAGTATGCAAGTTGCGAACTCAACGTCGATAAAATACAATCGAATTATCAATCGCCATCATTAAAGTGAGAAAATAAAATACTATGATGTAACAAGAATTATACAATGGGATACAAAATCGGGCAACTTGAGCTGTTGGGTAACGTTATATACAGAGGGATAAATGTATGAGCAAGCGGCGCTATACGGTTTCCATACATGAAGGGGACGTGCTTCTTTTCGCCCGCGACTGTCGTCCCATACCGGCAATACCTGAAGGGGACGTGCTTCTTTTCGCACTAACATCGATGAGGCCTGCGTCTGCTTCTCTTTTCTCGTACGCCGCAGGCGGTGAGCTGTGTATACGGGCAGGGGGTGGATAAATGGAGAAATTCTTCGACCCAGTAGGATAGACGTGCCGTGAGAGTTCGAGAAGACGTGTCGCGGAATGTGTTTCAGATATGTCCATAGTGAGATGAGATGGTCGCATTGACAGAATAGCAACCATATGTAGCCGATAAACGTACAATTCGCATTGTCGTGGCGAGATCAAACTGGAACAGTGGTTCGTTTCCCGGCTGTTTTCTTTGTAAACTGTCAGGGTGTATATATCGATAATAAACGTTGGTCAGCTGATTGTGGGTATTATCAGTAGGGTGACAATAAATTAAACCGACACGATGGTGATAAATTAAATCGACTATTTTGTCGTTTTTCTATTTTACCTATATTATAATGATCACAGACAACGGGTTAGTACCACGGAAGCCAGGAATTTCGCGCTACTACTGCAGGTCCACGACTTCGGAAAATTCCTGATAGAAGGCTATTTAAGTCTTACGCAAATAATTAGTTTAATTCGACGTGGAGCACTGCTCCACGTACGCCTGTTGAGTTCAAATATAAAAATGCAATAGCCACAGAGCTAGAATGGAGCAAAGTTTAAGTAGTATGTCGTCTCATTCTTCAGAAAAAGATGCGATGTAATGCGAGAGTCCTTGTATGTAATTTAGATTTGGCCATTTTGTTATCGGCGCTTGAGTTTCATCGTGTACAATTCGTAGTCATACACAACACTCGGGCAAATTCGTCATTTATAGCAAAATTAGTGGAATGAAAATGACAGACACTTATCCATTGCATGCTATACTTATACTAGAGTGATAAAATCCTAAAAAGTCGTATCTTTTCTGCAGAAAAAGATGTGATATAATGCGATTTCGTCACGCTAATGCAAGTATCGCATACAGTTAATAAGTGTCTGTGGTTTCATTTCACGAATTTTGCTATTAATGGCGAATTTCTGCTAGTTTTTTTTGTATGACAACCAATTGGGCTGTGTGATATTCCTGTTGCAATACCGAAATGGCCAAATATACATAAAATGAAAGGAACCTATGTTCTTAATTGGAAAAAAACCAGCGTTACAGGGTGAGTCTAAAAAAACGATAATTTCGTACATTAAATTTGAAAAACAAGTTATAAATACAATATTTTTGCATATTATTAAAACAAAATCATATTTACATAATATTGGTAAGTTTCATATTACAAAAGTACATTTAAGTTTAGTTACATGGTCAAAATTAAAGGCATAGTCATTAAAATTTGATAACGTGCTCAATCCAACATCCTTTCCTTTCTACCACAGCAGATAATCTCCCGCTAATGCTGTTCATTACACGGGCAAT
>WURV02215830.1:0-10729 GCA_011762755.2 Epimenia babai
TCGTATGTAGACATCTGGAACCAGTGGCGTGAATGGAAAAAGGTCAATTGTCTGCCCAGACTCGGTGGGTTTTTCACTTTAGGCGTTTTTCCCCACCCCTTATAAGGGAGGCTAATCAAATTGCCGTGTTAACCACATAGGCTAACTTTGTAAAGGGTCATAAATGAAATTGGCCTACACAACGATCAATTCGGTAGTCAGCCTATAAATAAATAAATAATACGTCACCCCTCGTAAAAGTAATTTGTTCAGTTATGATGTGTTGTTATTATCAATAATGAATGAAGAAGGCCAAAAGAGAAAGAGTAGTTATGCCAAACATTATGGTTGTACTATTTTTAACGCAGTAAGGTTTAGAACGCTTTGTCCCTCGGTGATTCATCTTGGTTTTTAGTTTCTCCCGACCAATTCGTTTTCTTTACGGTTTTCCCTTAGTAACCGATGAGCTGTTCTACTAATTTGCCTTTATGTTTTACTTTGGTTAATAAACCTGACTTTGCAGAAAGCCGGTTTTGTCATTTAATGGCGCTTGACACACTAGTACAAATATCATAGCAGAATTCACAGTAAATGTATGATAAAAACCGATTAAAACAGCTTAGTTTAATAAAAGTAAGGTGGCAGGTACGTGAGCGCGTAACAGCTCTATAGTTTGCATTGCTTAGTGAATTTCCGAATCCCTTATCCTATCATAAGTTTTACGGGATCTCAGAATTATATAGTAGTACAATACAATGAGTGGTTTGCGAATTAGATGCATTGTGGGATTGCGCAATGCTTTCTCTTAGTAATGGTACCTAAACAGACAAAATGGCCGACGTCGATGAACGACGTCATCGTTTATATTTGTTTAGTTTAGATTGTGGAAAATCGATGATTCGCGGCGTTTTTATCGCAGTAGAGGCTGGGTTGACTGGTCGGATCTAAGCGAAAAGAACAACTAGTTGCACTACTTTTTTGCCTAAATACAGAATTTAACTACTGTTTTGACAGTTGCTGAAGAAAATCAACTTGCAAAATCAAACTATAATTATTAAATGCCGGAGATTTAACCATACCAGACCCGCGTACGTTTAGCGGAGGCTCGCTAAATGAAACCGATGGAATTAAAACATGGCCTCCGTGTTGGTATACTGATATTGCGGAATACGAGGGGTATCCCATAAGTTTCTGGCCTAACCATGAATGACTTATAGCATTTAAACCAAACTTACCCATTGGCAAGACCCATCTATCAGATGATAAGGGAACTTAAAAGTCATTTAGTTCTTCATCTGGAATCGGATACAAACTCCTTGTTCAGATACACTCAGTGAAATTGTCAAATATGGATAAAACAATGTCGTGCGGTTATCAAATACCTACACCTAAAGGAATGTAACCAAAGGAAATTCTTGATGATATGGTCAAAACATCAGGACTGGATGCCCCTTCCTACAGTACAGTGAAAAACTGGTGTGCTGAATTTAAAATGGTTAGAAAGAGCATTGAAGATGAGCCACACTCTGGTCGTCCAGCAGAGGCAAGTTCTGATGGAAACGGGAATGATGTGTTACACACAGCGATGCAGGACAGGCGGGTCACCATCAGAGAGTTGGCTAATGTCCATAGCATTAGTAAAATCACAGTAGAAAGAATTCTCCATAAACATCTTGGTATGAACAAGGTCTCCGCAAGATGGGTGCCAAGAGTTGACACCTGAGCAGAAGCGTGCCAGACTCGAGATATCAACTGAGCTTCTGGCTGAATATAACGCTGACTCAGAAGGCTTTTTGGCACATCTTGTCACTAAGGATGAAACATGGGTTCATCACTGATCCTGAAACCAAAAATGAAAGTATGCAGTGGAAGCACCCAGGCTCGCCGACACTCAAGAAGTTCAAGGTTGTCTCTTTATGTGGAAAGGTGATGGTATCAGTCTTCTGGGATTGTGAAGGTGTTATAATGATAGATTGCTTTCAAAAGGGCAAAACTATCACTGGTGCTTACTATTCAGATCAACTCTGCCGACTAAAATAAACACTAAATGCCGCGGAAAGCTGTCGAAGGGGATATGGCTGCTGCAGGATAATGGCCCAGCTCATAATTCCCAGCTTGCGGTGTGTACAGAGAACGATTGTGGCTTCCGAATTCTTCCGCATCCCCCATATTCACCCGATCTGGCCCCCTCTGACTTCAATTTATTTCCAAACCTGAAATCGGAACTCCGTGCTAAAAATTCGAATCAAATGATGACGTCATTGGTGCTGTAGAGGGGTTTTTGAGTGGTAAGGACAAAGGGTGGTATCACAAGGGGTTGGAAAAGTTACAAAAACGTTGGACTAAGTGTATTGAAGTCAATGGGGATTATGTTGAGAAATAAAATAAAAACGGAAATCGTACGACGTTGACATCATGGTTGGACCAGAAACTTATGGGACACCCCTCGTATTTAATATTAAGACCAGAAGTAGCTACTCTCCATGATGAGTAATAATTACAAAAAACGTTGGTTGTTAATCTGTTTTGTTAAGGGAGCGAATAGGGCTTAAGCTACGGGACTATTTCCGGCATTTTACCAACGCCCCGACCGCAATCTTTATCCAGTTTGCATATTTGAACGGCGGTGGCCAGTTCAGCTGAGACATAGGCTGATTACCAAGGTAATCGTTGCGTAGGCCATCATATTCTGGCCCTTAGCCTACGTGGTCATGTTAACCCAACAAAGGTATTAGCCTTACTTATTAGGGTGTGGGGGAAAACACCGACTGTGAAACCCAGTGAGTCTGGGAAGGCAATTGACATTCTTCCATACAGGCCATTGGTTGTAAATGTCTACAGATGGGCTACCTATGTCGCACGCTGCGCTGAGTCTATCATTGTTAATGGTTATTTACAATGGGATGATAACATAGCGGAAAGGTCTGAGAGCATCCATACAGCCACGTCAGTGAAAACAGCCCTAACATAACCACACTACAATGGCTATCCAGAACCACATGGGCACAGAGGACTAAGGCGCTTTCTGGCTGAAAAACGCCTTACTTGGTATACTGGCTAGAACGGGCATTGAACCAGGGTCCTTTTTGACACTTATCCTCCATTTTCCAGCCGCAGAGAAATGCATAGAAAAAAAAACTTCCAAAAAACCTGTCAGGGGTCTACGTTTTTTCTGTGCATTTTTATTTGGCTATTCAGACAGAAAGCCACACCCTCCCTCCCCATTACATTTTCCAGCCTCCAGTCAGTAATAGCCATTTGGACAGTTAAAATATGGAGCAGTGTAGTATTGTTATTATCTTTTATTAATCTTCACTGGCTTCCAATTGAACAATGCATAAATTTTAAAATTCTTGTGTACAAAGCCCTAAATAACCTTGCTCTGACATATTTATCTGAGCTGATCATTATTCAGAAATCAGCCCGACCCTTGTCTCGCACACCCAATCAGATCACACTGGTCACACCAAAAACCAAGCTAGTTACCATGGGCGACCATAGTTTCTCCATTGCTGCACCCACATTATGGAATAACTCCCACAATCACTACGCCTGTGCACTTCCCTGAACTGCTTCAAATCGCAATTGAAAACATATCTTTTCAATGAGGCATTTTACTCATAAAATACTCAACCAACGGCTTACGCGAACTATCCTCTACCAGAAGTATCATTTTCATCACTATTCCTCGTCACGGACTCACGGTTATCTATCAACACAACGCATTTTACATTTTTTCACATTTTTAATTAACTAACTGTGTGCCATTTATTTTTTTTGTGTTTCCTCTATTCTATTTTAATCTACTTATTTTTATCAATTGTATGCTTTAGGATTATTTGTATATTAATGTATTGCACAATTTTATTATTGTAATTGGGTGCCATAGTGATATCCTCCTTATTATAAGCGCGCCGTCACAACAAATTTACATTATTATTATTGTTATTATTCACTATTGATAATGTGGTAGACTAATGCTACTAATCAATATGGTCAAAATGATGATATATTCAAATTTTTTGGATCAGAAATTGATGGAAGAAGCGATGGCAGCACTGGATAAGTATGAGAGAAATACAGTGGACTCACGGGACACGTCTACTCTCAGGCTAGCCAAACTCATAGGTCAGTGCCACTCTAGTGTTTTCAACTTTACCTCATGCCCTTTCGTAATCTTAACTTAAATACTGTCTAATAACATACGTGTCACTTTTGGATTATGTAATAATACTAATATTAATAATAATAATAATGAAGATGGCGGCGGTCTCTTTGGTCTTTTGTTTTCATTACCAAATGAGTCTTTTGAGGCCTGTTTGGCCTCTCGCATTAATATCCAAGTGTTTGGAGGCCTGTTTGACCTTATGTCTTGCTATCCGAATAAGTGTTAATCCGGCTTGTTTTGGCTCTTTTTCTTTTTTTGTTTGTTTTTTTTTGGGTGGGGGTTTCTTTATTTTACAACAGTTGTTTTTTCAAGTTTTAAGCATCTTAACTGCTTCTTACATTCGACATTTTTTATTTTTTTTCAAGTCAGAGGATCGTCTCGAGGCCTCTTTGACCTTTTATCCTATAATTGGTCATCATTAGATGGAGGAATCTAGGAGTCTAAGTTAGACTCAAGGCTAGATTAGATATCTACAAATGCATAGAAATCAAAATAAATGCCTGATGTACTTAAAAAGTCTTTAGATTCATTCTTCCCTCTGATATGGATGTACCTAAATCATGTGGTCTGTGTTTTTTACCATAGCTATTGGTGGAGGATCAGAACAATGGCCGATGTATATCTCGTATGACAACCTCATCCAAAAATTAGACATGCTGTGTAATTCACAAAATGCCATCCAGTCTACCATAGACCAGGATACTGCTCAACACTTGGAGTCTATTTTTCCTCTGTAAGTTACATCCAATAATTATTAATTAATGATAGAGAATTACCTACAATCAATGTGTCTAATGCAGTTGTCAGTGTTATGGGGATTAAGACAACGCAGAATTTGCTGCAACGAGCATTGCACATTATACTCTTGATGCCAGGGGTATGGCTTGGCTGCGGATGGTACCGCTCTCTAGTGTGTGGTTGATGGCAGGGGTAGTGCATGATGTAGTGCGCTTGATGCAATGAGTAACACACAGTAACATCCACCGCTGATGCAGGGTATAACATGCAGATGGGGTTGATGTAGGGATTAACCTGTGGATGAGGTTGATGTAGTGGCGTCACATTGTGTGTGGTTGTTACAGCGAGTATGGACTGCAGTGCTTGGAGGCCACACTGTATGCCGGAAGCAGCACCACGACTGGCAAGCCTTATCTCACCCCTCACCTAATAACAGATAGAATGGCTCAACTCACTGACTTGCTAGAGAAATTGGAGTGTGCCATCAAAGAGATTGTGAGGGATGTAGACTCCAGAAATAAGGTTAGGATGTACATTCTTTAAATGAATTAGATTTCAGATGTGTCCAGTATTTAACATTGCCTCTTGTTTGTACTACTTGCCTCTTGTAAAAATACAAATGTCAGAGTTATAAAATTACTATTAAAAATTGAAAAAAAATTGTTTCTGTGGTAATACCTTTATATTTGTGCACAATATACATGATTTGTCAATCGAGATAAACTGTAAGAAATCCAGAATCCCGATTTAAATCAAGTTCTTGGCGTTGAAACAATGTGTTTGCTGATGGATTATGGAGTTTGTTACAGTGTGGTTTGAATCAATGTACTGCATATGGATGATGGAGCTGTGTTGGTGTCATTTGAAACCCCGTGATCACTGATGCATGCTAGAGTTGTGTTAGTGTTTTTTCTCCCTCGGATTTCTGATGGATGATAGACTTGTTTCAGTGTTGTTTCTGGATCCCTGTTGTTACTAATAGATGAGAGATGTCAGTGTTGTTTCTGGATCCCTGTTGTTACTAATAGATGAGAGATGTGTCAGTGTTGTTTCTGGATCTCTGTGGTTACTAATAGATGAGAGATGTGTCAGTGTTGTTTCTGGATCCCTGTGATTGCTGGTGGATGACAGAATTGTGTTTTTTTGTTAAGGTCCTGCTTGGGGATGAACTGCTAAACGAGGAGCGTAATCTCTGGCTGTATTTCTTCACTAATCCAGATCAGCTGGAAAAGACCATTAGCGATCTTGATGAACGAATTGAAGCTTTAGTCATTGAGTGATCATTTGTAATCTACCACAGATCGTCCATCAGTTGGGGCTTGTTCTTCCATTTGCCTACTTCTACAGCAGATTTAGTTTGTAAATTCCTATATGTATTTTGCATTTATATATGGGCTCAGATTATCCTTTGGGGCAGGCCAATATTGACCTTTTACATTATTGGCCTAGATTAGGTATTGAGTGGCTTATTGTGGTGGGAAAATTGCCATACTACAAACCACCACCCAAATCTCAGCAAACAGTTGATCTTTCTCCATGCACTCGACTGGTTCCAAATTCAGGCAACCCTCATGAATCTGTGGGAGATGATTATTGTGTACACTGAGATGAACAGATAAAATGGAGAGGAAAGCTTCACAACCGACAATTTCATCACCACCCAAAACTTAGCCCATTAAATGCGCTTGCACAACCATACTGCATAGTCTTGATATTATGACGGCCCAATTTATGATGGGTTAAGGCTGGTTGTCCTCAGTAAATGCTACGAATAATATCATGGCTAGTGGCTGAGTGGAATCTAACCAAGATTATCCACGATCGACTCGACTAGGTCACCTGCCCACCATTGGGTGTTCTTTTCAATCAGTCCTGATAAGAGTAATGTTTATTAAATTGTCCTTAGCCTTGTTAGAGATATCTTGTTTATACCATGCCACATTTTGTAAGTTGTCTGTGACGTAAATGACAAATAAAGCAATTCTCTTAATACAGGGGTCCCCAAACTTTTTTCACTAAAAGGCCGCATCACAATTGGAAATTTATAGAATATTTTAGCATTTGAAAAGTAAAACACTGAACTTCCTAGAGGGAAGTTAAAAAAGTATACAACGAGAGGTACAAAGGGCGTTCCGATCGGTAGCAAGAAACATTGACAAGACACGGGCATGAAAGGATCGGAAGATTCTAACCCTACAACTGTAGTGTAACGCATGCGTTTGTAACTAAAATATTAATGTGATAAATTCTAGGACCATAAAATGTGGATGTGAATAATTCTAAAATAGTAACAATAGTACCTCACATTAAAAATGATAGCCTAGACGTGTGGTTATGAAATTTAGTGGTGATAAAAACTATGGTAAATACTGTACGCTAAGTCAAATACGTCGTAGGATATTGCGAAACGAGCTTGCGCACAGCTCTTTATTTTGTGCCCAAAAAATGTTATTATGCTCAAAGTTTACAAAAAATAGAATTACGAACATACGTGAAGTTTTCTCTTCTCAGAGCATGTGCTATTCGCTCCAGTAAAAAACGGAAGAGGGCGAGGATTGGTGCATGGGCATAGTGGACGATGTAGGTTTTATTTGTGTATGCAAAATTCAGACGGAGTTTATACCGAAAAAAAATTAGCAACAAAAAAATTCTCGTATCACCTAATCAGCCGGTTACAGATATACTTGGATATGCTTTTTTATTTACACTTTTTAGAATGCCGTATATGTCTCATCTCGAATCTCTTGTAAAAGTCTTTTAGTGGGGCTAGTTACATGATGCTATTTAGTCGGCCAACCAGTAAGTGTGTAGCCGCTGGATAAAGGAAGGGGCGCTGACTCACATTGGTGCACGTGTTACGAGGGCGTGGCCATATAGATATAGACAGCATCGGTATATTGGTGGGAAATCATGATGGTATATTGGCGGGAAATCATGATAATATAGAAAATAATTTTAGGTTGCAATTAGCTAAATTTTATACTCACTATATATGATAACAGTGTCGGAAATAAGTTGCTTAAAGAGACACAACTGACGTTAGCCAGCGCTATTGCCATAGTGCGTGCGTCCGTAACAGTTGGACATCAAAATAAAGTGATGCTTGGTGAACAGACTGTGGCTACTGATGCGGTTCAGAAACCATTCGTGAAATCAAAAGTATAAATAAGGCGGTCTAACAGCACTACTGGGGTCGGTGAAAAAAAAAAGCCTACTTTTCCACGTAAACCTAAGGAGGTCAAACCATGGATACTGTGGTAAAGTTGCAGTACATGCCACAAGGAATGACTCCGGCTTATGGCAAAGTGTGTTACCAAAGGTGGAAAAATGAACAAACCACTTTGCGACTGTATGTTATGCGGCTTCAGATTCTACATCATCGCTAGTTAGAAATTCCCGTGCCTCAAACAATAGCGGCCGTGGTGATTATTACATTGGTGCAGTAGACAGTATTAATCATCGCCATGCTGCTACTAAGACAGTGAAGATGGGCAATGAAATGGTAAAATTGTTAATCGACACCGGATCAGAGGTAAACAAATGTGTTGTCGCTTACTATGTATAAACGCGTGTCTGGCGATGTTTATTTGCAAAATGTGAAGAATAAAAAGTCTTCTCTCGTGTGCTAAAAGTCTCAGTTGGATGTAATTGGTACAGCAATGATTCGTGTGATCTTCAGCAGTAGTGTCCACCGCAATCTGAATTCTCGACGACGGCGACGACGACTACAACTCAGAGTAGTGAATAAAAGTGATACACGAATTACTGTCATCGAAATTGGCCTCCACAACGATTACCTCAGTAATCAGCCTATAAATAAATAAATACTTTCATCAAGCATGGGCACAGGCTTATTTAGGATAGATGTTATATTTGGCTCTCACATATTTGCTACTGTTACTGCTATAAAAGTCAAACTTAAAATAGTACTTTATATAAGGAGGCATGAATTCTGCCTTGTAATAATTATGGTAAATAGCTAGCATAGTGTCATTGCGATTCCTGCAGACATGTGTAGCGACAATAAAAGATTATTTCCCAAGGATGAGACCACAAATAAAACTGTTAACATATGTCTCATTTACATATGCCCACTGAATAAATGTTTTGCACTGAAGATGTGTTAAGTTATCTTCAAACCATTGTGTGACTCACCAAAATAATCATTACAAATATCAGTAATAACCTAATGTATTGTGTTTACTGACCATAGCCTAATGTCCTTAAACCACCAGTCGAAGTACATAACGGTGTGGGGCCTGCCTCATTATAGGGATTTCAAATACCATAGTGAAATGTTTACGATGTTTCTGTAATGTTAATTCGTTATGTATGCACCCAACATTAGTAGCGCACTCTACTAGTGGGTATTACCGGGACACCCACAAGAATGATGAATGGACTGGGGGGTCGGTATGCCAATATCGTGAACATGTGCAATAGATCCAATATGAATAAGACGAATATAACCCTAATAAAATCCCTTTAAAATAAATCAAGCATAATAAAAAACATTTGACATTGTACAAGTTTAATGTAAAGAGCAGTTTGACTCACCAAATGGTGTTATATATATATATATATATATATATATATATAAATGCCACTTTATTTATTTTACGCTATTTTACTGAAATTATCACAATATGCGATAGTAGAACCATCTTCCCTCAGTAGAGTAAATTCTACACTCGCACAGACCATAAAAACCACACATTTATCATATATGCCATTGTATAAAATTTGATTTGGTTGTCAAAAATATGTACAGCATTTTTTAACGATTACACATGGATAATAGTCACTGAAGTAATGTTTAAAAGCATTCATAAAGTATGGATACAAAATGGAGATTAAACCTCGAAAGACATTATCAGCAGGGCTGGAATGTGGCACCAAAATCAATAGTTGACAATGTTGTCTCTATATAATTATGTGATGAGTGAACACAAAAATAAAAGTAATAATGGAGAGCTCAGTGACAGCAACCAAACAATGGCACGATAAAAAGTACGTGTAGTGTACTGAAGCAGTGTATCAGTGTATCAAATACATTTAAGTTAACTACATTTATATGTGAAATAAATATTTGATTTCCCTTAATGGAAATGTCCTCTCAATATATACGATATTACGCAATAATCACGCAAATATCACATCACAATACCTGCACAGTGGACATGACTATAATGCCCTCAGCCACACATAAAAGACACAATAGATAGTAGCTAGATAACTTTAGTCAAGACACAGGCACGTAACAAGCATTTCTATTATTGCTATGAATTATCTCGATTTATCACAACCAAAACCATAATAAACTATCAAAACAAAAGATAAAAATCAAATTTATTATATACAGCATACTAAATAACATCCAAAAAATATATAATCATAAAACATTAACAAACTGTATTCAACATATGATAAAACGGTAATGTGGCAGTTGGTAAACGATGATTTGCACTCAGAATTGTTCCCCGAAGCAGTACTTGGACTGGACATATTTCAGGTCAATAATACAAAGAGTCCAAGCAAACAGCGGCAGAATGGCCCCTATGATGGTCAGCAACAGGAGGGTTGTGAGGAGAAGGCGATTACTAGGGACAATGCTGAAACAGTTATCAACACAAGTCATATATGACGGACAGATTGACGGATGGACAGAGCATAGAATACAGCGACAGATATTCGAAGGTTAAAGCCTCATAAATCATATACCGTATATACTCGCCTATAAGACGGTTTCTGAAGACAAAATTCCAATCCTTACAGTCAACCCCCCCCCCCCCCCGTCTTGCAGGCGGGTCAAAAAAAAATTTGGGCATTAAAAAATATACTGAT
>WURV02215852.1:0-10728 GCA_011762755.2 Epimenia babai
TATTCACACCTTTGGTGATCACCCGACATCGTGGGTCGTTTACTAGTTTTTAGACATAGTAAAAGCCGTATATCCCACTGAAGTATCGGTCGGATATATATCGAGTCTGGAAAGTACAACGGTTACAGAAGCGCTGGTACATCTTTGCCAATTGCTGTGGCGACTTGACCATACTATGAAAGGCTACATAAACTTCATTTCCTTGTTTTACTAAACAATCAATAATCACTATTCCATGCGAGGGTTCTTTTTGAATTTCGTAGTTGAGGCGTTTTTACTTAGAGGAGTTAAAGTAAAGCAGATCGTCTACCGTTCTATGTCTCACAACAGTACCACGACTGGACATGATAAATGTTGTCATAATGTCAGTTTGCCCTATCGCAAGTTAGTTTTGCTCTATCATAAAAAACTCAACTTAGTTCGTTATTCGAACTTCGGTAGGGTACCACGGCAGAGATTCAGCACCTAATATCCGGGATAAAGAAAAGAGTTCTTACCGTCCTGAATGCGCAAGTTTCATTTTAATTCATACTGTGTACATTAGAGGACCGAAGAGTACCGTTCCGCGTCTGTGCAATAAAAACTGTGGTGGTTCTTGGCTGCAGCTCATAGTACATATAAATACATAGTACATATGATATATAAGATGGCGCCGATAGGTTGTAGATCTGTGTGAGTAAAAGCTTTTCGTTAGCATTGAGTTAGGTTATACTTTATGTGTAAAGTTTATTTTTATATATTTGGAAGCATCAGGAAACGACGGTTTAGACGTGCTAAAGATTGTTAGTTATAAACTGTGTGCTGCAACGTTATCATTGTTCTTAGGGTGCCCAGTCTATAGATATTAATGATCTTGTAAGAAAAGTACTCATTCCGCTAAAAATAGCGTGACAAGTCAAATAATGTAGCTGTCATAAGTCATAACTGACAAATATCAATTCGACGTACAAAAGTAACAATAGTAACAATAGACAGGTGTAGCGTGATGCACAACAATAGCGGCAATGTCACAGACCACAGCACAAGTGGATAGCGAGAGATCGGCTATTGTTGACGTATTGCACGATACGATTGAACCCGATCAAGTTGGTCGGGCCTTCAATGAAAAAAGAACAAAACGCGTACAGACGAGCTAATTCTAGAATCAATCAGGAAAGAGTTTCAGCTCATGCGCGATGACATTGCGGCTAACCTCAAAAAGATTGGTGATAATATCAAGTCGCTCGAAGAGCGTTTTAACTATCATGAGCACCGCGTCGAGGAGCGCATGCGCATATACGATGAGGAATTTGCATAGCTGCAACATTAGCCGAGTATAGGACGTCAATCGATGATATGAACCGCCAGAAGAAAGAATTCGAGGTAAAACAGGCCGAGTTACAAACCGAGGTGCGCCAGTTGCGAGCGAAGTCAATTGACCAAGATGCACGTGGGAGACGCTGTAACCTGATATTTAATGGCATAACTGCGGAACGAGCTGAAAATTGCGAGATGAAGCTAAAAGCCTTCATGCGTGAAACGTTGGCTATGCCACCCGCCGCGGTCTCAGGCATTCAAAAACACAGGACCCACCGGCTTGGGAGGTACACGTCTGGAAAGACACGTCTGATAATTGCGGCTTTTGTGAAACATAAAGAACTGATTAAAAGCAAGTCGCCTCGACTACACAACTCGCCGTACTTTATATATAACGATTATTCCCTCGCAAGATCAGGGTAGGGCGAGCAAAGCTGGTTCCTGATCATAGGCCGTTTACACTCGCATAATTATTTATATCTGACATGAATAATATATGTTAGACGCATTGGTAACAAATGTCGCCGATTTCACCATAAATCTGGGATTCCATACAAAAACAAAAGCTTTTCAGCGCTTTATAATCACTTTGACATTGAAAATCATTCGTTAGGGGACCTCCGGGTGACCCCCCATTGAACAGATAAGGGAGAAACAAATATCTTCGTAAAAGGTAGGAATATTGGATTAGCACGGAGAAAACTGCCTGGCCTTGGGGTTTAAACATATTACACAATAATCGCACATAGCACTTCTAACACCCGGCCAGTGCCCCCATCCCAACCCCAACTTTACACAATTCCACCTATTACAATCTGACCCTATCTGTAGCTAAACACTAACTACTAACTAACTCTACTCTACTACTACTAACTCCGCTCCAACTCCCAACCCCACCTCAACCCTAAGCCCCCTCTTTCCCTCGGAAGGATTGCATGTGTCAACGCATCGATTAAGCCCAACGCAATACATTACCACGACAATTACCGCGACCATTACCGGGACCATTACCGCGACCATTACCGCGACCATTACAACCATTACCGCAACCATTACCGCGACCATCACAACCATTACCGCGACCATTACCGCAACCATTACCGCGACCATCACAACCATTAACGCGACCATTACCGCAACCATTACCGCGGCCATCACCGAGACCATTACCGCGACCATTACCGCGACCATCACAACCATTACCGCGGCCATTACCGCGACCATTACCGCGACCATTACCGCGACCATTACCGCGGCCATTACCGCGACCATCACAACCATTACCACGACTATTACACGACCATTACCGCGACCATTACCGCGACCATTACCGCGACTATTACCGCAACCATTTCAGGTGTGAAAGAGGGAAAGCCTTACCATCTACTTTATTTTGTATTAATGATTTGAGCGACACATTTGTTAATTGTGGTAATTTCTGGTACAAATTGATGACCTCGAACTAAAATTAATGTATTATTATATGCCGATGACGCAGTTATTTTCTCATAGACCCCACAGGGACGGTAAAACCAACTTGATATCTTGTACGAATACTGTGAAAAGTGGGACCTGACAAAAAACACTAAAATGACAAAATTTGTTATTTTCGAAAATATAGGATGGGTAGCAGTAATTATAATTTGATATATAATTATGAAATCATTGAGATGGTCTTTGGAACGTGCTTCCTTGCGTGTCAAGGGATGAAAAATTTACCAATCATATCGAAAGTATTCCTAACAAATGTGAAAAATCATATTTTCTACCAATCGATCTCGGCCACATTTATTTAATCTTTACAACGTTCATGGTGTGTTAGGAGTAGTTGATATATATGTGGACGAAAATGTGAAGATTAATGATAAGGGTACCGAAGCTGACGGGGACGATGAGGATACCGGGGACAACAGTGAAACCACATCGAATCATTGCGATGATTTGGTTGTTTTATTCAATGATCAATTATCAAAAGTTAGAGCCGAAATGTCGATTGTCCACGATGGGCTAAGATAGAGTTATTTTAATTTTGTGTATGAGTTTTATGAGACATGTAATATTGCGATTATGCAAGAAAATATTGGAGATTGAGTACTTTACAAGTAGAAATTTATCCTTGGAAGTGGAGGTGCGTACGTTTTGTGGTTATTTGAAAGATAATTTGTGAGAGTTCAAACATCCCGTGTTTATATGTATACCTCGTTATATGCGAGTCACCGTGTTGGTTATAACGCATTTGTTTATTACCAGGTACACCAGTTTCGTTAAAGATAGGCTACTACGAAATCACAAATTTGTTTATTTCAGAAGAACTTTTATTTGTACTTCTTCAGAAACTATACGGCTGTGGTCTCGTGCGAATTGCCTGCAATATACGCAAAATATTTGTGTAAAAAACCAATGTACTGCAGTAGACAGACGAGTTCAGAACACAGAAGTCGGATTAGTCATAAGCTATAACCTGTATTCATACAAATTCTGTATTGTGTTGCGTTATATATTACATACTGTATATGGGATACTTATTACATGCCCAATATGGGATACTGATTACATGCCCTATATGGGATACTTATTACATGCTGTTTATGGGATACTGATTACATGCCCTGTATGGGATAGTTATCACATGCTGGGTATGATAGATACCCATATATATTACATGCCGTATGGGTGATACATATTGCTGCGTGTATACGGGATACATATTACATGTTCTGTGTGGTAGATTATTTCACACCTACCCGTTTACCTTTTACGAACGCATTGAGTTTCTTGGCATACCTATGAGCAGAAAGAACATTTTCAAAGGAAGTGCGTGAAAAAATGTTGATGATAAACCCGTATCGAAGGAAGTGGATTAGTTGATCTACGTGATTTTGGTAACTAATAAAACATGTAACAATGAAATATAATTATGTTTGTTGTTGCTCGTCCTAAGTGGCGAGACATTGTCATCCGGACCTCAAATTAAGATTTTTTGATTAAAGCGTACTCATTAGACCGGTTGTCGAACACACTGATTAAAATCTCCGAATAGCCTAAGTCTATGATGTGACCGTTATACTTTCTATTGGCCTAAGTTATCTGCAACGAAATACATTCAAGACTCTTCACATTATGGAGAGGAATGTTAAGTAATACAATGGAACGATCAAAAAGGTGTATACGGCTTTTACTCGCCAAGAAAATCAAGTAAAAGTAACAGATTGACCGAAGGTGTTAGAACGCTGTGAGTAGAGGTAACGGAATTGAATAGGCCCTTTGTTATCCCTGCGGCAGCCCGCTGAAACCATTGTCCACCGCGGGAGCGAGCGGTGGCCATTGTCCACGCTCGGCCTCGGCCGTCCAGTCGGCGCTTGGCGTGGTAAATATTTCCTAAAATGTTAGAAGATTAGAAAAAAACGGATAATACCATCGAAGTTGTATCATGACGATTGTTACCCATTCATAAACGAAAGGCGGTAGAACCATAAAAGACCATAAAAGTAGGTAGTGGCCTATATAAGCAATATTTCTAGACATGTTAACCAGAACGCTCCCAATTGCGCCATGGAGTACATCGACAGCAAACGATTTGGTAAACGACTCTTATTCGACGGGGATGTCTTTACAAAGAATAAAACGAACAAGGGTGGATCGTCACGTTGCGTAAAGCAAAATAGCAATATTCTCAAGTGTAAACCAAGTGAAATCAAGTAAATATGATAGTTTTTTTTACTCCACTCCACCGGCGAGTAAAGGTAACAGACTGACGCAAAGTGTGAAAGCCCGTTTCGAAATCCAGCCCCATTGTTCACCGTACGGCTTTTACTCGCTGGCGAGCAAAAGCCATATAATCCAAATGAAGAACCATGAAGTTCCTATAAAATACTTTGTCGTAATAATCCCTATTGATCAGTTTGTTGCTTACGCCGTCGAGAGTTTTCATAAAGGCTACAGAACGCGGTATGGATGATGAAGATCTCGACGTTAAGGCTTCCACCGACAATAGCCACGCAAGTGTCAATGGCGTTTTGACCCACGCTGATAGTTTTATATTTTATAAGGTAAATAGTAGCGAGAAAGCGATCAACGGACAGACGGATGAGAGAGTACGTCGACGCTGTCTTGTCGTGTAAAACTTCTCCAAGAAAGCTGAAACAACAAACAAAATCGTATGAGTCTTTACTTGCATCTCGAAGGGTGCGGTGGGTTTAGAAGATGTCATTCTTCTAGTACATATGTTCAGGGCATAAGACAACATTTCATTATTTTTCCGATCAAATTAGCGGCTTTTTGCAGTGCGCATGCACGTCATCTCTTATATCTCTTAATCAATAATTATTGGTTTTCATAGGGAGGGGGGGGGGTGATTATTATACGTCGACGCGTATAGAGAATACAATATATATCTTAGATATAGATGTACCAGGAGAGGGAGGGAGTATATAAAAGAAGATGATACTTCTATAGAAAATACAAGATATCCCTTAAATATAGAGGTAGCAGAAAGAGGAGAGGGAAAGAGCAAGAGATATATGATAATGCATATGAAGAGAATTTATTCATGTTAGACATAGATGTTTGATGACCAATAAAAAGTAGTATTCCTTAAAGTTGTCAAATTAGCGGCTTTTTTGTTAGACATAGATGTTTGATGACCAATAAAAAGTAGTATTCCTTAAAGTTGTCTGATGGCAAAAGAAAATGAAACATGGAAAACTTTAAATTCATTGGTGAAAAACATAAAACATCTCCCTTAACATCAGAATTTGGCATACCGATAGATTAAGCAGGTTGATAAAGATATCATAGCATATAAATAAAATGATTTTATTAATATATGGCCAAATTTGACGAAGAGATTCGTATAAATAATGACAACATATTCGCGAGTTATTTGAAAAATTCTAATACGAGGACAATCTTTTAGAGACTGTAAAGTCTTTGGTCATTTTAATTGTTATTGTTTACGTAGCTTCGTGGATTTTATATTACAATTTAGAGCAATTGTAGCTGCATACTACTCAAATCATATTTATGGCCACTTTGCCTACGTATGATTTCCCTTTTTCGATATGTTCTACATTCCACTGTATTATCCAACCCCTTGTTATCTATTTCGTGCTCATTGATAGTGTAATTGATCTGTATTACCTGTATACTGTTAGACGTTAATTTTTATATAATTTAAGTAATTGCATTATAGTCTTAGATCATTAGGCTATTTTTTCATATACAGTGTGTGACAGCTAAGCTTAATAGATACACTTAAATCAAACAAATTTCTTGGCATTTCATTCATTGCATAATATGATATAAAATTTTATTGCAAATTCAATATAGTCAAAGTTATATATGGTTGAAGTCAAAAATCGACTGTCATTACTGTCATTCCATAGCTAATGGTAGCTTCTCTAACTGAGTGCTATTTTGTAGATCTCAAGCAGGTATTCTTTACCTCGCTACCTAGCCTTGTAGTAATAATAACTAATAAATATTTATTTTGTATCATATATACCAACAAATCGTGCATTATCATTATTAACCACGATTGCAGTGTGAGTAAAAGATAAGCTAGTCTATCAAATGTATGGCATCGCGCGGGGTTATAAATGACGTATATTAGTAAAGAAACGCCGAGCAATGCTTAAACACATCAAGATCAATTCACTTAATGGATCTTAATTACTATCTACGAACGGAACAATTCCCGATGACCAGACCCAACACCCAACATCGATACCACACCTCAGATAGCCATAAAGAGCAAATGGGCCACCTGAGAGAAGTGAGGAATACCTGCACACTAGCCCATCCCACGGAATGACTTCCCGACTACTCGGGCGCATCTCGAATAGATCGGCCGTGATAAACCGCCGGGATTCACCGACTGAGATGCCCGATACATCAGAAAAGGCCACCTCCAGTGTCACGCTATTTTCCCCTAGTTTTAAGCACAAAATACACAAATGTGGCTAAATTCAAGATGTAATCCTGATTCTGCGACATGAGCAGCTCCACAAACTTAAACATGTGTGGGCGGATAATGGTATGTACCGTGACCAGAGTGACGAAAATTCTGCGCAACCCGAATCGTGTTTTACTCGTCCTCGACGTCCACCCCAAACCGACATACCCTCTGGTGTACCTCCAGTTTAGGCCGCTCCCATCGACCCCTCTCGACTCTCAACCCACGAGAGGAGAGACGAAGCCGAGTGAGAGCGACTCCGGTCTGTCTCATGCGAAGTAGACGGCGAGAGCAGGCGCCAGCTCTATATGGCGGGAGAGAAGTCATGATCCAGCCACACCCATCCTCTAATCCAGCGTCAGTGAGTTGTTCTGTTAACCAAAGTGTAACTTTACAGGCTCTACTCTCACATCGACGATTGTCGCCCGTGTATTACTTACACACTGCACCATTCATCGAGACTCTAAGCCAACAAACTTGTATAATTTATCACAGCTAATTGCGCATATTACATCTTGATTATACGGCTTTTCATCCTACAACACCTTCGCGAGCGAGGCAGACAGTAGAGCTGGAATCGTGCTTCGTTTCACCCTATCGAACAATGGGCCTCTGGAATCGTGCTTCGTTTCATCCGAAATAAACCCAGACTGCTTCGTTTCACGCGAAAGTATAAATATACGACAGATATGATAAACCGACTTTCACGGTAGATTTACATTTAAGTTTGGAACCATACTTCGAACATATCCATACTTATGAATCACTGTTTGTTCGTTTCTTATTATAACAAAATCCATCTAACAACATCTTCTGGGCACAACGTTTACTTTGTATGTATTCCATGTTACGAGCGTACAACGAGCAAGAAAAGTGGTTAATGATTGAATCCTGGTTATATCATGCCTTATATACTCAATTGCCACACCATCACGAAAGTCTGGGGAAATGCTTTTTTATACATAAAATGTGCACGTGTACGCGGTTGATCATAAAGGCGATTCCTCAGCGGAGCGCGCGGCCAGCCCATCGTCGGGCGTAATAGGATGAAAAGCCGTATAATCCGCGATGGCCAGCCCATCGTCGGGCGTTGACGCCACTAGACAATGGCGCGGCAAGGTCTTTTGAAATCGTGCTTCGTTTCACCCGCTCACGGACAATAGAGGCGCAGTCAGGCAGCCCGAGTGCTTCGTTTCATCCGATTAGGGTCGGATGAAAAGCCGTAACTACCTTGCCTAAATTTCCGACAAATTGCATTGCAAAAACCTACCCATACAGTCCTTGAAAAAAAGATGTCAAAAAAGTATGCGCAAAATGATATCGATGTATACACATTTTAAATAGGATGAGTTACAAATAGATAACGCCATGGGTGTGTGAAAAGAAAAAAATGGTCTTAAATGAATCCATTTTTTTCCAAATAAATTTTTAAATCCATGTTTGTATTTAATATCATAAATGATCACCATTATTCGTTGTAATATATATGAATAGTAAATTAATTCTTACCTCTACAAAAACATCCACTGACTGGTTGGCTAAATAAAGTGCCTGAATGTTTAAATGTCTTCCTGTTGCTAAACCTTTGGAGATGCTAGCTGAAGTTCAGTTGTCACATCCCATATCATCAAATGATCAAATCAACAAATAATATTTGTCTTATCAGGAAATGAGAAAGGTAACGTTTTAGCGTTATTTATTTCATCTGCGGATTCAAACTCGCGACCTCTCGCATGAAAAGCCACGCTTCTCGCAACTGCAACACAAGCGTCAATGAGTGTCACAGAGAGAGACACTACTAATGATGCGCGACAGAGTTCCGGCTCTTCCTAACAGATTTAGTCCTCTATATCGGCTCACACGAAAATCTTTAAATTGCAAATTATGTACTTGCTAAAACTTAATTTATCAAAGTGATTTCCCTCATACCTATACATAGATGCTAATTCAGTCAGGGATGCGCGGTTTTAGCCTACTTTCACTCGCTCGAAGTAAAACTTCATTATTTACATATCAAACTAGCCATATCGGCACGATATCGTGATCCCGTAATCATAAGAACATAGAAATTCAGCGTGTAATTCAATAACTGTAACAGTTGAGCAATCATGTATACTGAAAGCGGACATTCACCTCCACTTGTGTATATTCTGTACGAGTAGCACGCGGCGATTGGTGTCATGGTGACAACGGACACCAAGCAGACCATAGAGAGGCTAATGGTGGCGTTCACGAGCTTTTTGTTATCTTTATCTTTTCCGCTCGTTTGAGATGTGAATTTCAGGCTCGAGCGAATAGCAGTAAAAATTTTGATGTTCAGTATTACTATACATGGTAATGGAACAAAAAAGGTAACGATCGTCGTGAAAAATAATTTTTCGTCATCGGCTTGAATCGATTCCTGGCTCTGGCAGTCTCGCGTATTAACATAGGCTATCGAGCGCGGTATGGCAGCGAGGTTCTCGGCAATTGTGCCTAGACCGACAATGACCAAGCAGGTGATTATGGCATTTCTCCGCGTACAGTAAGTTTGGTATTTAATAGGGTAAACAATAGCGAGAAAGCGATCAACGGACAGAGCGAAGACAAACCAAGCTGACATTATCTTCATCAGGTCGTATAGTGTAAAAATTGTCCAACAAACCTGAAACAAAAAACAAAAATATTTTAATCTCTTGTTGTGTCTAGAAGCACAGGTTCAGGAGAAGACGTATTAACCATGTTATGTCGTTAAAGTAAAACTTTGTTTATTTGTATATTTTTATAGATATTTATTAAAATGCAATAAATAGCGGAAATAATGTATTTTATATAAAAATTACTGACCCCTATTTCTTTCGTCTCCCATCGCTCTGCGAAGTACACGCTTCCTGTCAGGAAAACACAATCCATCATCAAATTGATGACGTCACTGACGGCGAGGTTGCGCAGGTAAATAGAATAGGAGCGATCGCGGTAATTGGGTGACCTCATTAGGATCGTCAATAGAGACGAACCAATCACAGAGACCAAAAGACACGTGTAACAAAAAATTACGTAGATCGTTTCAACATTGAAATGAGAGGAATCGCCAATGGTCGCGTTACTCGCCGCTAACGAATCGTTTGTACGGTTCATTGTTGCGGCCGAAATTTATCAGGGAAATGCACCGCAGTACGACCAATCTTACATATCAGCATACTCCACCTATTCAATAAAAAGACATCCACGCGGTGTAACAGGCATCCGTGCGCTAAGCTTAGGATATTAAATGTCTTACCGGCGGGCCACTAAATATATAGTTCTCTGTCTTCCTTTGTCTCAAACTCGTGAAACCCAATCAGCCGTATCGACAATCTCGATACCATGTTCACGTAAGTGAGCTAAATAATAATTAATATATCCATAATTACACTAGCTCCGACTGCATATTCTAAACAATTATATATATATATATATATATATATATATATATATGTGTATATAAACGTATATAATAG
>WURV02215863.1:0-10728 GCA_011762755.2 Epimenia babai
ATTATATATATTTAATATATATTTATTATATGAATTTGAACAATTATAGCGTAACATGTTCTAAATCGGACACATACAGGCGTCACGTTAGGTACAGGTGTCTTTCTACCACCACCCCCACCATGACCACCGCGTGCGCCTTCAAAACACCAAAAAAAACAACTCACTTTACTATCCATTAAATATTTGTTAATTGGAAAATTAAAATATTACTTCACAGCTTTAAATGAGCTAAGACATGGTTATTACGTTACATTTGAATTGTGCCACAGCATGTCATTTTGAACTGGAGATATAAGATAAATATTTGTTGGTATGGAAAATACATTACATAGATGTCAAGGTATGGGAAGCTTGCCCCTGTAGCTCAGTTGATAGAGCACCAGACCGATTATCTGGAGGTCGTGAGTTCGAGTCACATCAAAGGTACAGGATTTTTCTGTGCATTTCTTTCGTATCGTATTTCTTCCATCTCATATGGGAAATTTGTGTTGACACCACTGAGGTATGAAGGAATTTTATGACGTTATCCCATTTTTAAATGCAGTTAACGAAAGAAATATGAAAGCTGAACTTCCATATTAACTCAGAAGCAAAACATGAATGCGCTGCGTCTATATATTCAAAACTATGTCCACCATTCTGTTTTAATCCATACATATGGTAGCTTAAAAAATGGTTGTCATTTCAGGTAACACCCGATAGCATGAAAGGCGTTATACTTGTGTAGGTAAACAGAAATTCTTGAGACAAATGATCTAAGTACACAAAATTAACTGTTTTTTCTGCTAAAGTCTTGCGTGATTATTATTGGACAAGATGATTACGTTTCACGTGCGTAGTGGGTCATGTGTCTGTAAAATCACGCGACTGTCAGTTTAGAAGCGCGAACGCAGCTAAATCGGAAAGATAGGAGCAAGTGGCTGTCAAAATGGTCACAAATATCAGTATCCCGGATCGTTTGTTAATTTTAGGTCATGATATTCAGTAAGTGCATAATATAAGTCACACCCCCTATTTATAGGCAGGTTAGAGACCTTAAAAAGTGCGACTTATGAGGCGGCCAGTACGGTAATAAAAAAAATTACAATCATGTTTGGGGGTGAGGGTGGAAAGGCGCTGAGTGTGTTTGTTTACCAAACTCCTCTTAGAATACTGGAAATAGACCCCCTCCCCATAGTTTAACTACACGAGCCTGGTGATTTTACAAACTACTAGAGTTCTTCATTCGACGACTTAATTTTTTAAAATTATTTTTATTTCATATATTGTAGTCTCCCTTTAGGTGCTTTTTGCTTGAAAGACGCGCATTCTCAATATTTTTGTGCACTGATGCAAGAATATTTAAACATGTAGATGGACAATGAATGGCGTCACTAGTATATCAACTAAACATTGATTGACTAATGGATAGGTAGGTAGGTAGGTAGGCAGGCAAGCAGGTAGGTAGGTAGGTAGGTAGGTAGGTAGGTAGGTAGGTAGAGTGAGAGATTGATACTGACAAATTCGATGGAAAAGCAGCATATGGAGTGTAACTAGACATTTTACTGTTTGAATTTTGTCCGAAATATAGAATAAATCGAACGAACTCACTTTGAATACATTCAGGCCCGGACCATCCGGCACTGCATTCACATTGGCATGTTCTCAAGTTCATTTCTCCATTATTCGCGCAATATTTTTTCCCACAATCTGCGAATAAAAAATGCATTGCACGTACCATTATAAAGGGCATATGAAAACATTACAAAGGGCACATGATAACATTACAAAGGGCACATGATAACATTAAAAAGGGCACATGATAACATGAAAAAGGCTCCATAATACCATTACCTAGGGCAAATAATAATTTATTCACATCACATTTTGCATATGGCTATGAAGAGAACCAACCGGCGGTAGAAACATCCACAAGTTTCCATGGCAGTTCTAACACAACTTCCAATGTAAACATCCAACCGAACTCCATTATATAAAAGTACACAGTACACTGGTTACAGCTACATAGGAGTATCCAGAAAAATAATATATTTTGTTAAGCATACGGATATTCGAAACCTAACCCTACTGCTCGTAACAGCGCAACTTTAAAAAAGTGGTCCTTTGCTGTAACTTTTTTGATATTTTTTAGACCCGTCATATCCAGACCTGTCACACCTTTGAACTAAAACTGGCAACGTAGTGAATATTCCTACAAAAAAGCTCAACACCAAAGTCGGGGATTCCCCTAATCAGTGGTACCTGTCCACTTTGCAATACGGCGACCTTACAGGTAGGTGTTTGCAAAATATTGAACGCTATGTTCACACTGTGTAATTAGACATTGGGGCGAAACTTGCACGTTTACTAGAGAGCATGGAATAAATTTCCATGAAAAACAATTATACCTCGCAAGTATCAGCCAATAAAGGCTCTCTCAGATGCAGTTTACGATGAATTTTTCTGGCAGCTATATTCAACACAGATGCAATATTCTCGCTACTTGCATACCCACTATCAGAGATAATATAAAGCATCGACCCATTCTGGAGGCGGATCTACTCCAAGTATCATGGATAAATGACATGCTCAAGATCATCGCAGAAGAGTTGAACTGGCGACCTCTCGATAATGAGTCCAGTGCTCCTACCACTCGATCAACCGCTCATTCCAAAATCGAGATTTATGAACGAATTACAATTTAACCAAACGGAAACGGACAAATCTGGAATTTTAATTTACATTAGTGGAATAGTTGTAAGGTAATCATAGAGAAAGGGAGGTGTGTATTTCAACAAATGCATAAGAATATCTTCAGGTGTAACTAAAGTCTTCAAATAACCTACAGAGGGAATTGATGCTTTATTTTTTTTATGGAAGGCATATAATTACCCTCATCTTTATTGTTGTCATAGCAGACCAGGAAGGCATAGAAGGAAAGAATTATTCACCAATTCACAAAATCAAATACAAATATAACACATCAATATGATACATAATTTATATGAATTTCGCGGAAATTAGTTGTAAATTTTGTAGCATTAGCATGGTGTTGTTGATGAAAGTACAGGTGTCATACATACCACACAAGCCCTTTCTGCGGGAGAGCCTTCCACACGCCGAACCTTTTGAGCCAATTATGTATAGCCCCTGGTTTGTAATCCTCCTATGCAAAAATTTTATGGCAATATAAAGTAAATTTTAAAGAAGGTTACATTATACATTTCAAGAGTACCTATTGCCACGCATCGCTTTTGCTAGGCATCTCAAATTTGGTACAATTGGTGCTACCTACCAGTTAGAACAGCGGAAGCTATTTGTATCCCGCTAACTATACGCTATATTCTGCGGCTGGCATCTCGCAGTTCTATTTACTTATCCCTCCTCCCTTGTTGCTGAACATCTTTCGTAAACTGGCACGAATAACAAGATTTCATAAATAGTGAGAGTGCCTCTACTTTTGATTTACTGAGAAATTAAAACATTTGGTGATCCAGATAGAAACTAGGACATGAAATGAAATTTATTTGATTAAAGTGTTCTTATTAGTTGAGCTGTCAAACACACTTTACATGCTCTCAGACAATAATGTAATTACCTAACTTATATAAAATTAACACCTGTATAGATAACAATCATCTGTATAATAACAGTATACAGGTAATACAGATCAATTTTAGATACTACTATATACATTTACAGTGAAACATAACAATGTCGAATAACACAGTGGAACGTAGAACAAATATCGAAAAAAGAAAATCATATCTAGGCAATAATCGCCATCGCTGTATTTGAATGCTTTTCGACCCACTTTTATCAAGTATTCAATCATTGTTATGCTGACCAGTAAGGACTTGTTATAACGCTCTCCGCTATAGTGTTCATAAAGTAAAGTGTTCATAACTCCCTTGGTTTATGGACCACAAAAATTTTTGTAGAGAATTTTTTTTTCGCGACCTGTCAAACTAAAACGAAAGCAACGGAGACACAAACATACCGCCGCTGCTCGGAATAAAACCAAGCGGGAGTGCAAACATCAGCAGTGCGCCGATTATTCTCTTATATAAATTATGGAAATTATCACAGAATTGTCCAATAACAATTACACTATGGTCTATCGCAAATGGATGTGTAGAAAAAAATTAAAACGAACGTAACAATATTTATATGTTGTATAAATATTTGCAATTTTGCTATAAAAAAATTTATTGTTGATTACATGCCTTTAATGGAGTAGTATGGTATTGATTACTTTTCCAGCTATAGCATTTGCAGTAAATGTGACAATGAATATTTAACCCTAACCCTAAATCCTTCTATTTTATTTCATTTATCATGATCACTCCTGTATCCCATGCAATACCTTTCCCGGGCTAATGTGATTTTAATGTTACTCTAACCCTACATTCAAACTGCATGCAAATTAGAATAAAGCGATCCCGAAATATTAATACGCCAAATACACGAAAACACGCATATCCACAACCTCATATGGACAACAACCAAGAAAGAGTTCTAATAACAATATCATTGTCTCGTTTGTGATGGTTTTTAACGTTGATATTTCTGTCTAACAAGTACATATATACCTCGCAATAACTGGCTTTGATGAGATTTTAAAGAAAAATTTACAAACAATCAAACGCGCAGATGGACGACGCATGAATTACAATCAGTCAGAGCATAACCCCTGGTGACGAAAAGATACAAAATGGCCGATTTAATGGGCATTGAAACTTCGAACCCATGTGATGAGCGTTTTAACGTACCTGGAGTGTACTTGTATTCAATGGATAAAAAAGTTAATTAATTTGATTGAAGTGAATGAATAAATCGGGCGTGAAATAAATAGATATATATCATATAATATATATATAAAATTCTTAAATTGTATTTTTTCAATAGCTGTTATACTGCTTTATGCCTAAATTATTTCACGATTGCTATACCTGTTGAACGTATATTTTCCTGAGCAGTGGTATTGTTCCTTTACCTGATTTACCTGCTTTATCTGTGTCCCGGTAATTTGCTAAAATTGTATTGTTACTATATCTAGTTTAATAAGCCATTCTCTCATATATATTGTATCGTTGTCATACATGTATGTACACGCTACACGCTACAGCTCTATATTGGCACAAGTTGCCTTTTGATATTTTTCCATTTTTCTATATTAAACTTTCGCTACGTCTACTTACTGGGGAAGATAGCGGCAGACGAAGATGAATATTCGTCCGCTACTACAAAAGTCATAGCCACATCCAACCAGTGGCACTTTAGCAAGGGCCATCTGTTCCATAAAAAATATCAACAGTACATACATATGCGGTGGGAGACAATGAATGGGCAGCATGATACATGATATATGTGGTAGGAGACAGGCACGACATATTCAACACGTATCATGCAGCATAAGAAGTACTTGGAACTTGCTACTCTCGGTTACCAAAATTAACATGATATCTGATTACTCCAGCAGGCCAACAGGATGATTTTACAGACAATTATCTCCCTTAATTGATTAAAATATGAAGTTCCAACAGAGTGCGGATGTAATTTGTTCTTTAAGTCACAGTCACAATATAATGAGATAAAATCACTATTCTACAATATAAGACATAGGGCGGCTTTATTCAAAGTGAAAATTGATAAAATAATCCTCTTATACACAGGTAATATATACATAATGTTATATGTGCATGGCAACACTTGGGAATTTTTTATCACATTACGAAATGAAATGAAATTTTGAAATTTTATTGATTTATAGTGCCCTTTTAAACACATGGCTATCAAAGACACTTTACAAATTTACGTTTATGATTAACTAGAAACACAAGGAATATGCCTACTCCATATAGTACGTATTAAGGAAAAATAAAATTCATCCACTACCTAAACCATCGGTAGGAATGCATATAACACAAAAAAATTGTACTCGAGATTATAATTAACCTATATGTGGACCATAGAAATATGGTATATAGGCAAACAAACAATAGTAAAATAGTAATGACCAATAGTAATACAATAGTATATATTACAAAGTAGAAAAAAATTAATTAATTCTGAAATATAAACTATCGATGTATAATCACAATAAATACACGTGCGGTAGCTTGTAAAAAGAATGAGGATGCCAAAAATTATGAACTCATCAATTTAAACAAGTGTTTTTAACTTGCACTTCAATTTTTAGAGCAGGCACGTTGATCTTATAGCAAGAGGAAAGTTGTCTAAGAAGGTTTAACCATAAGCGGCAAATATCCAGTGAGTGGTTGAAACACATCTTACATCAGACATGTCTATCAAGATATTGATCAGATGACCCCAAAGAACGAGTGGTTAATGGATACCTCTGATGTTTCGATGGGTTCTAAGAAAACTGTTTTATCGTTTGATGACTTCAAAAAATCGGGAAAGTGCTTGTTATTACAGGTAAGTATGTCTTTGGCTAAATTAGGTCCAACATAGGTTATATATTATGGTTTTATCATCAACAATAAAATTGGTATTGCTAGATGTTGATACATTAGATACATTTGTTTATTATACTCCAGGTTTTTTAGAGTCACCTTTGTGTTGTTCTAAAAGGTTTGACATATACGTTTTTTTCTACATTTTTTAAATTAAAACCTTTTAAAATATTTTATATTTTTATATCGTTTCTCCGCATCAGTTGTTAGGACTTTGATAAAAATTGACTTTGATGAAATTTTTCTTTTTGATGGCATTAATTAGACTATTGGTGAGCCACGGTTTATCTGGGTTACGATGTTTCAAGTCAAATAACGGGACAATAGAATATTCGTATTTCCTTACTGTTCGTGCTTAAACTTTCGCTAACTTGTCTACGATGGGATGTTATCATTCAGACTGTGTACCTATGTTCATTTCAGATATGAGGCTCTGGAAACTATTAAAAGTGTACTTTTTGCCATTCTGGTTGCTGAAAGCTAACCACAAGTAGTGGGAGTTGTTTATGGTCAAAGTTCGGACCAACAACGCTGTCGAAAGGTTGCATTCGGCGATACACAAAGACTTTGTTTCGCCTCATTGCAAAATTTGGAGATTTATCACAAAACTGATCGAATTATCTGATAAATCTGAAATTAAAATACAGGAAAGACTTCTTGCAATACGAAAAACGCAACAAAACAGTGTGTACGCGACGATTAATGTAAGACTTTTAGGCATACAGAGTGAAAAACAAAGTCGTAAATCTTGGGATTATTTATGTGCCATTGCTGATAGTGTACCATCTCCTGTAAATAAAATTAAAATAAATTTCATACGTGTTACGTGTTCATAACATTTGGCTAACTTGATTAGCCTGAGCTAGCGGTTCATATGCTCGCTGTTCCATAGTCTCCGACCAAATTCCTCGGCCAGCAGGTCATCTGCTCATCGTTGAAAGTGGCGGTCACGTAGCAACAGCCGTCACAATAGTGAGAGGGCGTGAGGGTTCATATGTACGCGGATCATATGCTCGTACCCCGCTGATGTCACTGTCTCGGATGTTTGTACCGACAGTCTCGTTGAAGAAGGTCAGGACTTGCTGGACCTGCTCCTCGCTCGAGTCTTGCGGTCGCCGCCGCTACCTTCTCTGCGTCATCTTGAGCTCGAGGCCACAGATGATTACATTGTCTATTCGACTATATTGGTCCGCTTCATTCAGACGGTCGCTGATGTTGGCCACTTGCGCATCTTTTTCGTTCTTTCTTTTTTCCAGATTATCTACCTGAACTATTAAACTATTTAGCATTGTCATGTAGGTGGTCCTCATTTTCTTTTCTATTGTACAATTAGTTGTTACCACATTAGTCATAGATTCCATCAGGTCATTGATAAGTACTTTGAGAGAGTCAATTCTCTTTTTTTGATTTGTCGTTAGTATCCCGTTGTTGTTTATCTTTTTAGCAGCATGGTCTTTGCTGGCACATTGTGGGCATCCATTGGCCATTGTTGGTTTTGCTGTTTGCATGGTGTTTGTTTGGCGATTCAGGTAATCCTATGGATGCTTATGAAATCGATATGGCACCTGTTACTCTACTAACAATAGGTCTCGTTGAACAATAGGCTATAATTATGAAACAGTCACATAAATCTGAGAAATTTGAAAAAAAAATCTAACTTTACGTCTATAATTCACAAACTATCAAAAATTTAATTATGGAATTTATAGTGTCACAAAGTGCTCTTCGAGTTCTAAACAATGGTATAAAAATTTAACACCTAATGCCGCTTGAAACAAGTACAAAATAGCAAAAAATGGTGGTAACTGAGAACACATCTGCACTCATAGTAGAATACGTATCTGTAGACTGCCTAGACTAAACAACTTGCTGGGAAGAAGTCATTCAGAAATATTGTAGGAAAACCTAATTAAGAATACTCTTTTTCAAACGTTTGTTCCTTAGTTCGTTAATACATTCTGACCTCTCCTTTGAGTTTTGTAGATCCCATACTGAATAATAAAACCGTGAACCCAACACGTGATAATTGTAGAATAGCATTAAAAAAATTCTTTCAGCAAGGAACTTCACGGAATAGTTGTATTTTGTATACTACACCCCACTAATCCGACCACTCCTGAAATATTCTAGGTCTGTGTTATAAGACATCTCATACAAATATCAGAGCAGGTAGCCATGTTAGTGTAATTTATAGTAGCGCGATGATCATCACCGAATAATGCATGGTGTCAATGCGAAAGCTTGTGATCAAATAAACTAGTTAGTCTACATGTTGTCCTTAATCTTTCACGAGCATTGGTGTTTAACACACCTCACATCGATAAACTTTCTCAGTTTCTTGAGCAACCTCTTTTATATTCTGGTATGCCTACAAAGAAGTCTACATGAACCGATCTTACTTGGACATTGTTGTGGTCGCATACGGCTTGACTGAGTGTGTCAGCTATGAAAGGTTGAGCCCCCTCTGTGTACAGAAATTCCCCATTGTATCTGTATAATCTCATCACTAAAGCCTGTAACAATCCGATTCAATGGCTTTTAAATCTTCAAGAATAGCTACGCAGATTCTGCTTTAGCTACTGTCTGCCTGTGTTGTCATGTCCTTTGGGTTGAAAAAAGCGAGCATTGGAGATTTTGTGATTTTTGTCTTTTACTACATCTAATGCATGCTGGCAATCCATGTTCCAATTCTATTCTTGGCTCTTGCGAGTCAAATTTCAAATGGGTTCTAAATTGCTAAACAGATCTGGACAAGTGTGTAGCAACAAGATACTGGACCACCCCGCAAAATCTTCTCACCCCTGCCTAATCTTATGGAGCTGGCATGTTCAAGATTGCATCAACTTTGTGTCATCTTGACCTACCCCTCTACTTGTAATTTTGTGAGGCATAAAAAATCTCTTTTGCCCTGAAGATTGATTCATCTTCGTTAAGTACTATTTTTCTTTCTTTGCATCGAATATGTAGGTTACGCAGTTTTACATTATAATCACTTGTGGCTTTCTTCACTTCATCTCTGCATTCAACAACTACAATGTCATCTGCTATGCAAACTACTCCCTCCAGATCTTCCAGAGCCTTGGTAAAAATATCACTGCTTACTTTAAGACCAAAAGGTAGTCTTTACCATGTGTATCTGTGGAGCGGCGTTATCATGATGGTGAATACACTTGATTCTTTGTAGAGACGAAGCTGTCAAAATGCACCTTTTACATCAAGTCTACTGAAAATACGAACTTTCTCTAATTTCGGTAAAACATCATATAACGGTGGTAGTTTATAGTGTTGCCTCCATAGAGCATTGAGGGGGTGGGGAACAACACAAATTGATTTGATATAGCACTCTAGTCATGTTGGTAGGTTTTACTATCAGTAAAAGCCATCTGGCTCAGCTACTTGTTTAATTATGCACTTCTTTTCCATGGAGTCCAACTCTGCTTGCACTTTTTTCTTGATCTTGAATGGTAGGGTGTGACAAGGAAGTACTTTCGGAGAGCTTCTTGTGTACATTTTTCTAGACTTAAACCTTCTGTGGTTGCCTTCATATACTAATTGTTCCAGGATTCATAATAGAGGGCTGTGTTTCCAAATAGTCTTACATTCAACTCACTTGATTGTATGGGGAGCCTTTTTTTTTCCACCAGGAATTTAACATCGGCTTTATGTATAGCCAGGGTCTTGATCGGTCAAATCTTCCACTTTGCCAACCCGCATTCTGCCCCGGTTTCTGGTTGTATCCTGAATGAACACAAAGGTAGTAAAATCAGGTAGTTATGGTGGTAGGCGGCCATCGTAAAACATAAATAGAGGAACGAAGAAACAAGAATGAAAGAATGAATCAATTAATAATAAAACGCGTCTCAATAGGGCAGGTGGATAAATAAAATCATTCAAAGCCCTGTTATATCCAGAGTTTATTATGGTTTTCATTAGTCTGCATAATTAGGTTAAGATTTTATTGAAACACAAACTTTGGCATACACAAGGAAAGCTTCACCAAGTGAATCAGTGAGCAAATATATAACATTTATATACAGGGCAAGTAAATTAACATAGATATACAGATGGGTTGAGGCATTGTTATCAAATCTAGAGATAAATATCACGGAGTGGGGGGAAATGTAGAACCATAAACCTGCTATGGTCAATCAAATGACAAAAAGGTAATAATTTCATAACAACTGCATAAGTACAGGGGGTCCTCGACTTACGTCGTAGATCCGTTCTTACATTTTGGTTTAAGTCGAATTTAGTGTAAGTCGGAACA
>WURV02215874.1:0-10728 GCA_011762755.2 Epimenia babai
TATATATATAGTCTAGCTAGGCAGGTTTGTTGTGAAGAAGGGAAATTCAAGCTGAACTGATAATCAAATAGAGCCCAGTTGGGTTGTTGATGCGGGACTGGTGAACGTCCGGTGTATGCTGGTGCTTTTATAACCCGTGCTCCGGCTGTCTAATCCTAATCTGCATGACAAGGAGCACATCAAGGATTTCGACGGACTGCGTTACGGCGCCATTGTTACAGCGAGGAAGCCGCGACGAATTGCAATATAATCTCGAAGGATCACATTATCTGAGCAAAGGTCGCTCTTCTAAATCTGACGACCTATGCGGAATAATCAAACAGCCGGTCAGGCGAGGACAACGGCGCAACTGAACCTGTCCCTCTCGTCGCATTTTATCAGACCATCTCCGATATTCTGGTCCATAATATTTTTTTTGGGTAATTGAAGTCAACAGAACGGGCCAAATACCACCGTAGAACTGTAACAAGACTTCAAGAAAAGAACAATACTTTTATTATATGTAAAAAAATTGACATGTAATGTTTTATCAATAAAGTTATACATCGACAGACGTGTGCAGCAGCGCTTACAGAAAAGTGGCATTTTGTAAAGGTTACCTTGAAAGGGGCAGGTGGCCGAAAGGCTAGATCTTTAGATTTTTGTTCCAAAAGATTATCCTCCGAGATTTGTTCTAGCGAGAGTGCGCCCCCTATGTTTGTTCGGACGCACACGCACACATGTGCGTACATGCTTACATCCAGGAAAAAACGTGAATTTATGACCGTAAGAACTGAATTCGTGACCATAAAACTGAATTCGTAACGGTAAAACCGGATCAATAACCGTGCAAACTGGATTCGTGAACGAAAAAACTGAATTCGTAATCGTGAAAACTATGACCATGACTGAAAATTGAATGCGTGACCGTGATACATGGATTCTTTACTGTGAATACTGGATTCGTGAACATTAAAGCGGGATCCTCGTAATAATCGTAGAAACTGTATTCGCGTCCGCAAAACTGAATCCGTCATCGTGATAACTAGGTTAGTAACCGTGATAAATGGATGCAGGAGTGTGAAAACCGGATTCGCGACCATAATAACCAGATTCACGAGAGAAAAAATGGATGGGTGACCGTTAAAACTGGATCGATGACCGTAAAATGTGGATGCGCTAGGGATAAAACTACATGCATGACTGTAAAGACGTGGTGATCGTGCCATAAATTTTCTGGTTTAAATTTTAAATTAAATGAGGTGTTGTCGAACTATTTTCTCACATCCACATCTTTGGGAAAAGAAAAATGAGCGACCTCATGCGTCTGACCAGTGTGATTGCAGTTTCTTTGGATTTGCAGCAGTTATGGGCAAAGCGTTTGATGTTTATTTGGTCCATTGCAGGTTCATGAACGGAGGAAAAATAACAAATTACCGCTGTTTTATAAATAGGACAAATCTAGTTATGACAAAGAAAGCTATTTAGAGAACGGCACATGTCGAGACGTGATGCAGAGATCGCGAAAATTAAAGTCCGACTTTCATCATCACGATCTCGAGGTCAAGGTTGATAGCTGCACTGACGTCACGACTATACCCAAGGGCAATCGTATAAATTAACTATGCACATATAAGGTAGGTCAGTAGGTCACCGTACACACATACATACTAGACACGGAAATATATATTAACACATTTAAACAAAAATACGTTTAGGTATATTCTAATTATTTTGACTTGGACGTCTTAAAACTAGGTAAAAGTTTCATCGATATAGTATAAAGCTTTGATGTGTTTTTTATTTTTTTCACGGGTAATATCTCGAATTATGAATTCTATTGTTTCGCTATTGAGTAATATTGATGACATACAGACTAGGTATGGAAAATATACTTACTGTCTGTGCTCTACTCCGTACTCAATCGACATAGTACACTAGCGCATATCTAGCTAAGAATGGGGATGTAACCGATGTTACTGAATGTGATTAGTGGAATTTCTTTAAGAGGTGAAATCGACGTACAGCAAACGAGTCCGGGAGACAGTTGACGTGCATCCATTAACGCCACAGGTTCCTTGTGTCAACAAACTTCCGCTAAATCTGCATTGACTATGTACAGTGAGATGACGAGTTAAGGGGAGAGCATGCAGCACGAGAGAGAGAGATACATCAACAGCGTTAGAAGGAGGAATCCATTTTATAAGAAAACTACATGGATAAATCATTTGGTAAAGCGCCGGCTTACGAACCAGAAAGTGGACGGTTCGAATCTCGGGCAATACCAATAGCTTGATTTTCCGTTGTGTCCTTGGTCTAGGTACTTTGGTTCAGTAGCTTTGGTGGACTCGGCCATAAATAAATACCAGTGGAATTTATTTGTGGCAACAAAAATCAATATGCACTGGGGAGGTAAATTTGTGAGGGGCTTTCTGACTCCTGTTGAACCGTTGCCTTTCTTATACTAATAATAGGCTAATAATAATTCGTTTGTTTTGGAGGCGCCCTAATAACTAATATGACTCTAAAGTGTCCTTACAGCGCCGATATACATTTCGTGTAATAACTAATTATATTACATAGCACAACAGAAAGTACATTATAAGTTAAATCATAGCCTAACACAACAGTTAAAAATCTAAAACAGACTTCATAGCATAAAACTGTAATCACTTCTAACCTGCATGATGGATATGATGTAAAAAGACAACTGGAGTATATCAGAACAGAGCTATAGATCAACGGTAATGGATGCACGCGGTGAAAATCCGGACCGTCAAACTTCTATCAGTTCAAATCAGGACAAAGTGCGACCAAGTCAAAATCGCAAAAAACGGATCATCACAATTAAATTCTGACGGTGAAAGTCAGAATCCAAATTCCATGTCAAATTAAGTCGGCAGATCAATCCTATGCAACATTTCTTATTTATTTATAGTTATTTATTAGCTCCTATAAGTTATTTGCAGCTCTCTATCCCAAGCTCCGGTTTTTCCGTTTTCTCTATGGGTTTCGGTAGCTTTTATCCTGCCAAAACCGGAGTAAAAACATTAAAGTACTGCGTAGACCAGGGTGTATTGTTTGGGCCGTTGAGTAAACGCCTCACGTTTTGGGTTGTTCTTTAACCGTTCAGTGGCAGCCCTTGAATTCCAGCAGATCAACAGATTGTTCAATAGATTGGTATATCAGGAATTGGGGTTTTTATCCACGATCTAAAGTTGTTTTATAAATAATCGCTTACACATAAACTAATGATTATGAATGTATTTTTGAGATATATATATATATATATTCGTAAAACAATACAGTGATATAAAATTATAAAATTTGAAATACACGAAACATCAAGATCGTTAAGGAATTGAATTAAAATAACTACTCAAGATGTCAAAACCATATGTCGTAATGTGCCTTACAAAATATCGGAGTGTATGCTACAATATAACATCTATGTGTGTTTGTATCTTTAGGCTCCTGAATTTCCAGAGTCTGGAGTAAAAGCTTCACTAGTTCACTTATTTAAGCGCAAATTCTCAAATTCAGACCTCGAGTGAACCGAATCGTTTCCCAGGGTGGGAGTCTTTCAACATATTCCCAGACTTTTCTCTCAATCGATAAAAGCCTTCCTCCGTATTTTAGCTCAGCAGGCTGATATCCCAATTGTTAACCGGTTCGTCGCCTATATATTGCACGAACACGATTTCCTTATGCACTATCAAAAAAGGAGAGTCAAAAAACTGCAGTGGCTTGAACCCAAAAAGCTGCCAAAATATACCTGCGGAATCGGCGACCTTCAAGACGTTTGTTAAAAAGCGCTCACGCAGGTATTGTCTATAGATGGGCTGTATGACCGCGGCACGTACACAATTTCCCTGGGAAGACCAGATTGATTGATTTGTTCAAATTGTTTGCGGTTCGCGTCCACCGAGTAAAACGAATGGCAATTGTAGATAAAAATATCTCAGTAGGATCGAGAGGTATATCCGAAACGTTGATTACACGTTAGATTAACGTTGGGTTGCGTGTAATAATTCAGGGCGAATCAGCGTCTAGAATAGGGGAATGTCGTCGATAGGGGTCGAAGCGGTTGTATGTACAATGAGTTTTTTTTAGAAGGGTTGAGTTATTCGTTGGAACCGTCTCTATGTATAACGTCGGCGGTAACAGCGTAGTAATAACAGCGAGTTTATCACTCACTATCTGTAGGCTGTTCAGACGCCCTTTCTTTGTTTTCATGAACGGGTAAATAAATATATCGAGGCATTTACAAGAAAATCGTTGTTACGACGTCCGAGGTAAGGTTTAATAAGAAAAACATCGTCTAAATGATGGCTTACTGAACTAATTTGTGATAAATGTGTGTTGTTGTGTTGCTCATATGATAAAAAACGAAAGAGTATCACCAAAAATACCAAGGTAAAGATTAACACAAGCTCTTGTATGTAGCAGGTATACACCATGACACGCAGTAAGCAGTAATATATATGGCGCGCCAAATCGATGACGATACAGTGAATATATTATGGTTAATTTAAGTCCAGTCACGCAAGCCTTGTGGGCACGTTTCTGTCAGACTCCAAGCCGTCTGAATTCGTGCCCAAAAAGGCGAGACACATCACGCTCGCCGGTCGCGTCTCTGCGTCCTCGAGCGAGAACGGACCGATGTTCGCGAGGTTGGCGTCCACAGATCGAATGAAACGTGCATCGATTTCTCCATTGGCGGAATTTACCGAGGGCCCGATTATAATATCATCTTTCTCCCATGTCTCTCATGAAACGGGGGTGGGGTCACACGTTGGTGACACAGTGTCGGTACGTGATGCACTAAATGCTGGACAATTTATTTACATAGATAATCCATGAATGGTCTAATGGAGTTTTTAATGATGGCTACACAATCGGTCGATCTAATAAAATTCGATGTATAGAACGAGGCCTGGGTAACTATAATAAATCAGCAGCTAAACTGTAACCGATTCCATCATATTTAGTTAAGCATTAATGATTTATACAGTCTCTGTCTTCTATGTATACATACAACTTGAGTGTTTAAGTATAGGGCACAAAATAGATATGTTACATAAACATAGGGTGCTTTGATACACCGCGGTGGACTAATGGGACAAAAATGGACATGATATTTTACTCTGAAAATGGCCAAAACAGCTATTAGACCTAACGAAACCAATCCGTGTGTTATAATAACACTGGATCTTACAGGATTGGACCTAATAGGAGATTCCCCTGCAACCTTTAATCCATTTGATAAGTCTGCGATATGATTTTCACGTTTATAAAGCTATGAAACTATGCTGTCTTATTAAATTTCAGGATGGCAATAAACTGTGAGGATGACTCGATGTCTTAGGCTTGAAAAAAATATAGAAAATTCCAACAAACACATCCGGATTGAAAAAAAGGTAAAATATTTAATAAAAGTGCAATATCTTCACTATATGGACAAAGTGCCAGAGGTTGGCTTATTATTTTAAATGTAGAGAAATTGTGGATACATATGTAGTAGATGCGATATAAGTTGTGTATTGAATTTACATTTAAAGGTATTGATAGTGTTACAGTGTTATATGTTTGCTTGAAGTGAATTTAATAGAAGGGGCGCAGCAACGTGAAAAGCGTGGCCACTGGCAGAGTGAGAGAAACGATAAATGCATCATGTTGACTGAGATAGTCCAAGATCGGAAGTAACTTTGCCGCGGAGGAACGACAATACTCATCACTACTATATTACCCCCCCCAGCAGCGCCCATTCAACGTGTCCGCGCGTCAAACAGTTCCTCACATGAAAACCCATTTTTGCGTTTCCACAATCAACGTTATTCCAAGGGCGCACATTATCTTCTTCAGTCCGTGTATTACACACGCGCCTACATCCATTAACGTGCACACATCCGCAGTACCACGTCGTATCGCTGTCTCAATTCGACGCGCGATCCATCAACGATCCATCACGCGGAACGATTACCTATCAATATGCACTCCGAGCTTATCTGCCCTTGAAACCAGTGCTGTCACGGGGTTATTTGTTTCGATGGTGCGGGGCGAAGAGTCTTTCGTTAGTCGAGTGGCGTTAACTCGACAGATTCACTAATCCAATGTGATTGCCAGGCGAACTGTTAATCTTTGACTTCCGAGTGCATTATGCCAGTCGGCGTGAAGCGATATTTGAACAGTCTAATGCTATCGCCGTAGCATTGTCTTTTTACTTGCCGAGACTTGCTGAGATATAGAAGATTGAAAGTGACGTGGGTGTCCAAAAAGTAAAAAACAACACCATATTGACCGACTCTGATCGATGCAGGCTGTCGAATACGAGTAAACCTCGAAGCGTTAAACAGGAATAATAGCTCACATTGACGGACTACAAGCCATCTCTCACTACATCTCTGACCACCCTCCAGCCAACGTGTATCCTACACAAAAATATACTTGACAATATATTTGGACAAGGTAAATGCCTCGATGACTTGCCTGCTATTTCAACCCCGTAGCTGTAGCACCCCCGGGCAACCAACATCCGTCCGTCTACTTACATTTACTTGTTCACGCATCGATTACCGTTATTCCTTAGCTGTGAAAGCCTAACAGTTCTCAATACCCACCGCCTCGTAGTACAAGCTTAGGCAGTCTAACCGCCCAACTGTGCGTAGCTGTGGAACATGATAACGGACGTCTTTCGCCATATTCACCTATCCGTGTGGTTGACTAACACTTTGCCGAGACAAAGGAGCAGGTGTTTTCTAGTGGCCATGTCGTTGGGCTTTCACGGACGCAATAGGTGTGAGTTTCCTTGCATCTAATTTTGAACGTGTGGCGCTTTTCAGGCGGCTATTCACGATTGGGCCATTGACTCCGGTTAGCTCTTGCAGACTCTGATTACCCTTTGCAGTCTATGAGTAGCTTTTGTAGACTCTGGTTAGCTCTTCTAGGATAAAAAAATAGTAAATTCTCCATCATTATGACGTTGCCAGATATGAAATTTTGATGGAGTCGCCTTTCAAAGCTCTGTAAATGTTTTCCCGAGATAAAATATTTAAGTTGCTAAGCTCTTGATCTATATTATACTGTTTGGTTCAAGCTAGCTAGCACTGTTAGCTACTGGGAGTCATTGCTTACCTACTAGGTAGAATTAGTTATTCTATAGCATGTCTTATTTCGGAGGTTGTGTCAAAATCTTATTAATCGGGAATGCTTCTCTGATCGCATGATTATTAGTTATGCATCCATCGCTGTCGCTCGAGCCGGCGTTGACATCCTTAACGCGACACGACAAACTTAACAAGATTGCTAATGTAGTTAGCCAATAGTTACGCATTGCGGGTCTCCGTCTTCTCATCGAGCGTTCCTATCGATATTGCAGTATCGAGCTTCCTTGAACGTCGCGTTGGTTTTCAGGGCCCGTTACAGCAAACAGTTATATATCATTTTTAGCCCCAGTAATTTCAGCAGACGCAACGTTCTCCGATAAAGTAACAAACTGCATTAGAATGGAACCCTGTTTATTTAGTCTTTTATTGCCCGAGTCGAGTATGTGATATTGCGACGAGATATGATAATGACGGGTTAATAATACCGAATTTTGAAACGCAAACCGTCTGTAGCAAAACAAAAAGCAGCATTGATTTTTTAAATGAATTAAGGATGGAAGTGAGCATGTGACCAAATTCGATTTATATTATGTAATCCAGTGAAATTGACTAAATGCTCAATATTTGTTTCGAAACCACATGATCGCCTGAGATCTTTTAGTCCCACATGTAAAGCTAAAACAAAAGCTCTATATCTATATCGCATATAACCTTGTTTCTATATTCATGTATAAGCATAAAGATGATGCATGTATTATTGTTATTATTATTATTGTTTAGACGTACTATTTATGTGTTAGGAAAACATAATGTGTTATACACTAATGTGTAAATACAATAAAATTCTTTAAATAATAATCAACACAGCCTCAGAGTCACTTGGTAAGGCATCACCCTCTCTTGCTACTTACGCTGCAATCTCGCTTCAACCTTGTAGATGCGGTTGACTTTCCAGATGCAGTATTTGCTCGGCATTATCGTCTATAAAACCATTATTGTATAGCACGGTTGTAATCTTACCTTCCATCTTCTCTCCCCTTACCAATCAGCATATAGAAAGTACTACAGTGTTGAAATCTCATTACTCTACCTTTCAAATAGTGTTCGGCAGTCTTTAGATCATGGTAAATCCGTCATTTCAATACTTTTAGATCCCAGTGCAGCATTCGACCTTATCGATCACAGAATTCTTATAGACTAAGAAAACAGTTTGGAATTGCAGGATCGGCCATTGAATGGATTAACGATTATATTCCTCAGAGATCCTTTCGTGTCATTGTTTTAGACAATACCTCTATATCATTTGAATTGCCATATGGTGTCCCCCGGGGCAGTGTCTAAGGACTGCTACTATTTACGGCTTACACCACTGCCATGGATGACATCATAGAGATGCATGGTCTGCACTATATGTTCTATGCTGATGATACCCAACTGTGGATACCAGTCGATACCAAAAATCCTGTAAAGCTCCAACATACTCTCCACCGTATTTCAGCTTGCCTTGACCAAATTTATGATTGGATGAGAATAAATAAACTAAAAATTAACCCTACATTAACTAAATTAATGCCCCTACAATCTCCTTTTGGCAATCAGACCACATCGGATATCTTCATCACTCTCAAAGACGTTCAGTTTATGTCATCCCTACCTCCTTAGTTAGACATTTGGGCATCATTCTTGATAATCAATTTGGTTTTCAACAACAAATTTCTAAAACCATCCAGCTCCCTTAGATTCAACTTCGAAATATTCGATCAATCTCCAAGTATCTAGATTATTCTCTATGTGAAATGCTTATTCGCGCTTATGTCACTAGTAAACTGGACAATTGTAATTCCTTTTACATTAATTTCCCAAAATGTTAGATGACAAAAATTACAAAACCGCTGTGCTCGTTTTCTTTCTAGAACACATCAAACCCATTTTATGGTCCCTACATTGGCCGTTTCTGCATCAGCGCATTGTTTTTAATGTTCTGCTCTTGACATTCAAATGTTTCAACAACACTGCATCGTCATATCTCACGTCCTTGATATCTGTCCGAAACACCGGTAGATCAACACGACAGAGTCAAACAGTCACTCTTAACACTCCTCATTCTCCACGGGTTAATTTTGGTGACCTGGCCTTTGCAGTTGCTCACCCATTCTTTTAATTTTCTTCTATCACACATTAGACAATGTGCAGATCTAAATACCTTTAAAGCCAAACTTGAAACTTTCTTTTTTCTACTGCCTTTTACTCAGTTGACAGTGGGTAATTTTACAGTGCAATACTACGTATTTTTTATATGTTGTGTTTTTCGTGTGATATTTAACATAGTTTTACAACGTTTTTATATGTCTGACACTGTGCAAATATCTGATATGTGCTGTAATATTTATATATTTTTATACATGATCTTACTGTATATGCCTATTGTAATTTCGATTTATTCATGGTATACCGAGTTCAATTTTGAACCCTATTCCATGTGTTTCTAGTTAATCATAGTAACCATAAATTTGCAGTGTCTTTGATAGCCATGTGTTAAAAGGGCACTTTGTACACATTGCAATCAATAAAATTTCACTACATTTTACCAACTAACGCTGATTTTACGATCGTTATTTTAAATGGCGCACTAAAGAGTTTATTAGTTCCATTAAGTAAAATGATCTCATAGGCGTCACAGCGTACGGATTTTGGATTGGGGCTTTACGAACCAGAGTCTTAGTTTGTACACACCAGACTCGTCACGTGTGATCTATCGAAGTTTTAGTTTTTAGACTACAACACAAGCGTTAAAAATATTCGAAAATCATTTGGGAACCCTCGGTGAACATTCCACCATATCTCAAAATCACATGGACGTGAAGCGCGAAGGACTGCGCTCTCAGAGATTAGAGTCGGCTTCGTGGCAGCTTCATTATCGTTGACGGATATCGCATAACAGCGACGCGCCGGTTATTTAATCATGGCCGTCATTAGTGCAGACACATAAAACTTTAGAGCATTACATCGTTTACATCATTTGCGTACAAAGCATGCTATTCTGTTTTACCGTTAATGTTCAATCATACTTTTTTAGGAATATAGACCTTATACATAGCCATGATCTCAGGATTTCAGGAGAACTAGAGACTTCGGAATTTCTCCATATAGGACTACCGAAAAGGCAATGTATATTTTCATAGCAGGAGTTCAACTCCTAATAACGGCATAAACGAAGAAATAAAAACTCCTGCAATTTTCCAAGGTCGATATAAGTTCAGTCTAACATCTAAATATAAAATATAATTTTTCACTATAAACCGGTGCTTGGTGTCACACTCCTTAAGCTGCTGTATTCTATTGAATTCGTTTATTTAACGATAATATGGAATAACCGTATGTCATATAGTTATGTCACAACAAAATTTATACTAGCATAGTTTATATTTATATTGTTGATTGGTGTGTTGTATGATAATGCTTAGTTGTAATAACAATACATATTATATAGCTTTCTATCATCCTTGGTATACTTTATACATATAGTACCTTTGTAAGCTAAAACCAATATTGCGTTGTAAATATACAGTGCGAGTCAAAAAAATGTCCCCCTTTTTAATTGCCCTGGGGGACACCCATCATGTCAAATATTAATATAATATAT
>WURV02215885.1:0-10728 GCA_011762755.2 Epimenia babai
CGGCAAACGCAAATTAAATATTTATCTTCTATGCAAACAGAAGAAGCCAAAATATCCAGTGTGTCATGTTACTTTTTATACAGTAGAAACTACTTATTTTTATGCTGTTTCATGCTTAATGGCGACGCATAATCGTTATTTTCGGTGACCTCTTAAATCATGCCGGCACATTGAATATTGAGCCGGGGCATTTAGCAAGAGATAGATAAAGATAAATAGATAAAGTGCGAGGAAAGTACTTAGTTGCCCGGGGGGGGGGCTTAGTCAGGTACCCAGTTCTGACAGGTGAATATAATTTATTGACGTAGATACCAATGATTATATTCTAATGATTATTGCAAATAGAATATTTAGTATTTTGACTATCTGGAATCCAGAAAATTCTTCAATACAGAATCGATCTAAACTACGCGCTTAAATTGATCAACCCGTTGGCCTTACGTACTAGTTCACCTTGCAATAACTACGCGACAACAAGCTCTAATACAGCATCACTGTGCGTCGTATCCTGTTAGAAATATATTTTGTACAGTAGAACCTATTCATTCCCTTTCTTGTGACTACGTATGACTCCGTTTCTTGTGACAACGATGCAAAATCGTCCACAAGAGTGGACACGGGACAAGCAGAAAGTTCCCAAGTCAGCTTGTATATAAGATCCAATGTACTGAAGGATCTCGGGCGTACTATGGTGATTATATTTACATAGCCGTATAACGAAAGAACAACATTATTTAATTCAAAACGATAAAAATCGTTGTTAAGGAAACTCATAACATGACCCATTCACAGATCGAAGCTGGTAAAACGACTCATTTACAGAACAAAGCTAGTAACTAGCTTTCAGCTGGAAATTAATCGGTAAAACAAATGTATGTGTGTATAAGCATGTGTGCGCGTAGATGCATGTGTGCGTGCGTGAATGCGCGCGCGCGTGTGTGTATGTGCGTATGCGCGTGGGCGCGGGGGTATGTATATGTCTGTGTGTCTGTGCGTGTATGTGTGTGTACGTGTGTATGTATGTACGTAGGTGTGTATGTGTATATATGTGTGTGTATGAGTGTATGTGTGTATTTATTTATTTATAGGCTAATTATCGAGTTCATCGTTCTGTAGGCTAATTTCATTCATGGCCCTTTATAAAGCTAGCCTATGTGGTTAACACATGAATTTATTACCCTCACTTATATTAGGGTTGGGGGAAAGACAACTCATTTGAAAAACCCACCCAGTCTGGGCAGACAATAGACCTTTTTCCATTCACGCCACCGGTCCCAGATGTCTACATACGATCTACATATGTCGCACACTCAGCTAACTCTATGAAAGGTCAATGGTTATTTACAATGAAATGACGACATAGCGGGGAGGTAGGCGACATAGAGATCATATATAGAGCATCTGAAGCACAGCAAACGTCAAAGAGAAAAAGCCCTAACAGAACCACACTGCAAGGGCTATCCAGACTCCCATGGGCAATGGGGTTTAAGGCGCTTTCATCTCCAAAAACGCCACAGTTAGTATACTTAGTTAGGGCGGAAATAGAACCAGGTACCCCTGGATTCAAAGTCCAACTCCCTAACCACTACGCCTGCTGCTCCCATTAAGTGTATGTGTGTATGTGTGATGGGTGTATGGGCGTACGGGTGCATGTGGACATGTGTGCACGTGTCCATGCGCGTATGCGTGTGTATGTATTTATGTGTGTAGGTAGGTAGGTAAGTAGGTAGGTAAGCAGGCAGGTATGTATGTATGTGTAGGTAGGTCGGTAAGTAGGTAGGTAAGCAGGCAGGCAGGTATGTATGTATGCCTGCTAAATAACAAGCGAATCTCGACATCGCTCTACAGCAAATCTGACAAGTGCCGAGAGCGACAGTTTTCTACATGCCACCAGTTCCCATCTTGAGCACATGACCCGTTATAATACATAGCCAACGACTTCGTTACAACAGAATCTGCTCCGAGACCTCCGACAGTGATAAACACCTCAACCATTTACGTCAAGCATTTATTGACCTCGCCTACAAACCCCCAATCGTTGATTGTCAAATGTACCGCGCAAAACGATTGTCCAGAACGGATCTGCTTACCTACAGACTACGACCACCTTCTCAACGCAGACCGTTTGTAGTGACTTACAACCCAGATTTTCAACCTTTCCAAAGAATTATCAATGACTCACATACCCTGCTCAGCGATGACGCCACTCTGAAACACACCTTTCAAGAAAAGCCAGTAATATTTTACCGATAGCCCCAAAAGCTAAAACAACTCCTCGTACACCACAATCTACCCAACACAACCACCACTACCGGGACCCTCCCCCAACAAAACTAGATGTCGATTCCGCAGCCACACAGACTCTCGCCAAACCATTTCTGGGCCAAAATGGCACACTTTTGAAATCAAAGACCCATATTCATACACATCATCTGACATCACTTACGCCATAACATACAATAAATGCCCCCAGACTCGATACATCGGTGAAACTGGTCAGACGCCTCGCAAACGCATAAACAGCCACAATTAGGATATAAGGAACAACCAAGAACAGAAACCTGTTGGCGAGCACTTCAACCTTCACGAACACTCGCTACAAGACCTCCGCGTAGCAGTTCTTGAACAATCCACAGATTGAAAAGAAAAGACTCCACAGACAAGTCGATGAGCAAAAAGTCATCGCTCACTTTGACTGTATTAACAAACAACTTAATGTGGATTTAGGTTTTATTGCACATTTAATTGGCTGGTTGTCTAAACATATCCATACAATCCCTATTTCTATACACATTGCTTCATACTTTCACCTCTCCATTCATCCACCGTCTCCTATGTTTCCTGCACAACCTGCTCAGTTAACTACCCACCCACCATAATTGTTTTTATTTACTTGCAATTCATTATTCTGTTTAACTCCAGTAGGACCAGGTTCTCTCAACCTATCACACTATACGAATACATTGCATTTAGTGATCATATAATAATTTCCTTTTATAGATTATCTCTTAATGTTATCTCAAACCCGTGTGACTGGGTTTTGTCTGGAAATTTGGTATAAATTTATCGTGCTTCCAATGTCATTCGATCAGACTGAAGAAGCATAATACATATTGCTTGTTTACGAATAAATTCAATTAGTCTTACAAGGTGTTACCCGCGCATTTTTATATTACTTTACAAGACTAACAGGGCTACTTATCTCATACATATATTACTTATATCATATTTATATTCGACAGATGAATCACAGAGCTGAGTGTGACAACTTAAAGGACTGCGTACTGGTCGTGTTTGGCAGTGGAACGATTGGCATCGAGGAATACAACGACAGATGCCGGCAGCACACATATGACGTCGTAGGACAACTGGAGGGTGTGTATTAAATTCTCGGAGCAATTAGTTGACGGGTATAAAATGCTTTAGTTTATAATGTTCTAGACACGTATCGTGATTTTTATGACACACCCCTTTCACACACACCCACATGAAACAGCATTCCACACAGATATTTCAGACTCGTTTTAGCCTTTTTGTGCTTCTGTATTATAGGTCAATGGTGTTCTTCTGTAACATATACTATAGCTAGAGAGAGGCGAGACTAGCGATACTAGTTGGAGTTTTATCGTACCTTGAATATTATTCGACATGTCAACATCAATTTATTGAATAAGAGTGCAATAACAAATAACCAAAAACCCAAACTATTTGTGAATTGATTGCCCTGATTATAATTGGTGAAGAGCTTACACCAAGACTAGTGTTTGTGATAAATGTCGTCGAGCACATTAACACTTATACCCAAGCACGTAGAAATCGCTTTACATATAATTTTGCAGCCTTTGTCATTGATGGAGAAAAGATTTGGGGCTTTGGTCATGATCTATAGTGATCGGGGGGGGGGATTCATTTACCATGCAAAACGTATAATTACAGCATACAGTAATACAATATTTAGAATACCAAGTGACATATAAAATTTTATCATTCTTATTTTATTTGTCTAATTCTCGTCACATCGCCTCATATTTAGATTGCACTATTATGATAACGCGATAATTGATTCATCCACACAGTCATCATGAGAAGAAAATAATCCAGCACCGAGTATAACGTAGCATACAGTAGCATACAGTAATACAAAATTTAAAATACCAGGTGATAGTCTTTAATATTTATATAATTCGATGATTACATTGTCTCGTATTTAGTTGGCACTACTGTAACGCGATAATTAATCTTCTGTCTCCAGTTATAGGGTCTCCTACACAACATCTATAGCTGCTATTTCGCTTCATTGAATCTCGCTTTCTGTGACGTCGTGTACCGAGTCACGAGGCATGTGGCCTATTTTAAAAAGACCCAGCGTCTCGCCATCGTGAACCGACTCAGGAAGGGGTTGTTTATCCGTAGAGGGTAGGCACAATGTCAGTAAACCCGACACTGTCGTTAAGAAGCCGTAAACAATCGGTGGAAATGCCTTCCCGTATGTGTCGTCTATTGTCACCCCCTGTACACATGAAAACAAAGTGTTGTTTCTAAATAATATATAAAATAGTTAACTCATTAGGTAATCGGAAAAATAAAAGTTGATTCTAAGACAATATAATGTCGATACGAAGCTAACAAAACACTTCGTTACATAGAATTTGAGCTGTGCTAGAAAAAATTATATTTGTTAAAGTTCAATCGGAAGAAATCTTTTTGATAATTCGTAGAATCTAGGGAAGAAGCAGGGAAATTATTAGGGCATACTTCGAATGGCAGATAGTTTCAAATTAGGGGCGGAGAGAATCGTATTTATTGACATTTATTAAAGTTTAATGGAGAGAAATCTTCATTTGATAATTCGTAAAATCTTGCAAAGTGTCACATTAACAGGTATCAGTAACAGTAGCTTATATAGATATTAGTAAGAGTAGGGTATAAATAACACGTTCGAAATACGCACATTGTACTGTAATATTTATTATAGCATTTTATGGAATTTCGATGAATTGGTCTATACAATGAGCCGGTATAGCGTACCCTTAGACCTTGTGAGTGAAATTTGAGCACGTGGTACCGCGCCCGGGCAGACTACAGCTACTGTGTAGGCTTACACCGACTGGCATAAAGCTTATGGAACGGGAAAGTTGTAGACTGGCGGGGCCGCGTTAATATGTTGAATTATTTCTGATTGTTATTGTACATTGACGAAGTATTGATAGCTCGGTGAAACAGTACGACTGAAAAGAGGCGTCTTCGTCTGAGGTGTGTTTGTCTTTCGTTAATGTACATTAAATTTAGGAGAGCGAGGTCTAGAAATGAGAGAACAAATTACTATGTAGTGCCACAATTACAATTGTTAATCATTGGTTACAGCCAAATTGTAGTTGAGTTAACATACTAGCTTGAACGAGGAAACTGCCCATGGGGGTTTAAAATGTTTTGAATTATTGACATATTTATGCATGTTTATGATTTTGTAAATTCATTGTGTATGTATCGTTTTTCAGCACGTTTGCAATGTAATCAAACGTCGACGCTTTTTTATTGGGTTATTTATGCAGCTTTGGTATCGCGAGTAACTATCGAAGGACGAGAGAAGTCGTGGTTGACCTGCTGTGATCTGACTTGTCAACGAAGATAAATTGGCACGTATTTGTGTGCTTAACCTGGTTGAGCTGTACGGCGCTTATAAAGGGGAAGCGTTTGGCTTACCATTGTTTGCATTGAGTTGTTAAGGGCGCGTTTGTGTGCATCTTTAATATTTATTTGAACGGTATTTTACATCAAAGCGAAACAGTAAGACATTAATGGTTATCGTATTTACATTATAAATAGTTCTTGCTTTTAAGTTTAAGTGGTGGGGAGCGATAGCATGACTTTAGATAAATATTACGGCGTCATTGCTATGACAGAGTAGGTACGTTAATCCATGAGGCTGTACCCACAATAGGTAGTTGTATAGTAGTACACTAAAAAGGCTATTAGGGTTAGGTAATTTAGGGTGGCCGAGTCGCCCGGCTATCAAGTTTCGGCTGGCCCACTAACATTATTGACCAGGCATCAAAAAATTGTATCCGTATGTGGAACTGTAGGGATAGAGCTGCTCGTTCAAAAAAATAACACGAAATAGAGGACACGATTAAATTAACACCCATTAAATTAAGTTTACCATTGTGATACATGTCTGTGATAGAAAATTTTAATTTTTAGATATATACTTTTAGATTTTATTTCAGTGCCAAGTTTATAGTTTTTATATATTATAGTTGTAAATATGCACTTGACTTTTTTGGAAAATTATGAACGATTTTTAAAGAAGTTAATATATGTTTTCAAATTAAAGAAGTTATACATATATCAAAAAAAATCAACCTGGTCGCATCTTCAATGCGACCAGTATGAGGACCTAACTGGCTTACCACCCGACTCTGTGTTATGGGTATGTTCAAACTGTAGGGATCCCCATAAAAGTACTAGCAACATATTTTGAAATAGAAAAAAGATGCAAACAATATTTTAAAAGTGGAAGGAGAAAAAAGGGACATAAGAAGCGAAATAAATAGTAAAGCTAACAACAAGGAATTAATCGAGGTCGAGGAAGCCCTAGCGGATAAAATAAAGAAAATAGAAGGTCGTTGAAAGGAACTTTCGAAGGAACCAATTATAAACGAGACTATGGCAAGGCAGAGGGAAAAAATAACAAACAGCGTGGGGATCGACATAACAAGGACATGAAATCAACAACGAGATTAATTAAATTCAAACAAAATGAGGAGAGACAACAAGATAGAATTAAGGTCGTAGAAGATAATGAGGAGGTAGTTAAGAGGCAGGCAAATCCGACTTTTTATGGCATAGAGGAGCTGGAGGATAGCATAACAGAAAAAAAGGAGGCAACATGACATGGAAAGAGTTCAAAAAGATATAGAAGAAATAGGTATTGTAAAGCAAGACTACACGGTTAAGAGATGTAAAAAGATTAGGCAAGCGTCCAGAAAGTGAGTCGTAAAATAGGCCAGTACTAGTAATAGATGATAACAAGGAGATACGGGATAAATACTAGCGAGGTATAATGCAAATAGGGATCATAGAATGAGGACAAGCGTTAATGTTGCTCCAGACAGGACTAAACAGGAAAGAAAAGTATACAAAGTGCTTTCAGAAGAATTAAGAATACGCAAATCAAAAGGCAAGGAAGAGATATCAATTTTAAATGGAAGAATAGTGCGAATAGATGGGAAAAAGTGGATAAAGAGAAAGATAGGGAGTGGAGAGAAACCATTTAACAGATTGTTAAAATTCTGCAACTAAAAGGGAATATGAGGAATGAGTTAATTCAAAAGAAAATTCCATGTGCTTTACAATAACATTGGCTCACTCCTTAATAAGAGAGATGAACTTGGGGTAGCAATACATTTAAATTCACCAGACATCATAGCGTTAACCGAAGTAAACAAAAAAGCAGGATATTTGAAATACAGGATTTCCAGCTGCATATCGAGGGCTACAAAGCAAAAGACAGTAATAGAGGTGTGGCAGTGTATATAAAGAATTCAATATCAGCAACGCAATATATATTCGCGCAAGAGGATAAGTTAAAATATAGTGTGTGGGAGACCATGTACCATTACATGAGAAAATATGCTGTTGTTGGGGTGTATATATAGGAGTCCACCAAACGCAAGCAGTGTTAATGAAGCACTTAATAAACGTATTAGAGAGGCAGTAGTTACAAAGCATACTCATTCGGTTATCAAGGGGATTTCAAGTACAAGAATATTGACTGGGAGAATAGTATGATGTTGATAAAGGATGAGGAAGCAAAACTGTTTCTGAACAATATAAATGCCTGCTATCTATCAAAACACATCACAGAACCAACACGTTATAGAGATCACTGCTCATCCAGTGTCCTGGAGCTTGGTTTCTCAAATGGAGAAGATTTAATACGAAGCATAACATAATTATGGTTCTCCATTAGGAAAAAAGAGATCATATAATATTGACATTCTCTATTTATATTCTCACACTATCCAAGGTAGCAAGGGAGAAAAGTCGATAGAATTACTATAAGGGCAACTATGGAAGTATAAAATGGGAAATGGCGAAGGTTGCCTGGGACGAGGTAGATAAAACAACTGCAAAAGAAGCATGAGAAGCTTTCGAGGGAGTAGTAAAACAGAGTATGGAAAAGCACATTCCAAAAGTAAGAAATAAGAAAGGGTTAGAAAAACCATTCTGGAGGATGAACAAACAAATTAAGAATATACTAAGAAGTAGAAGAAACGCTTTGAATAGACATAATAAAACTAAAGCTCAGAGAATTTGAAAGCATAGAGATGATGTAGAAATAAAGTAATAAGAGTAATTCGGGAAACCATAAGGACGTTTGAGCCCAAGGTGGCCACAGAGTACGGAGAAAACCCGAAAAGAATTTGGAGATATGCGAAATCAAGAATGAAGGTGAAATCGGGTATGCCAGGTTTATATAATGATGAAGGGTGCTTAAAATCAGATGACAAAGAGAAAGCGGATATATTGAATAAATTTTTTAGGTCGGTGTTCACGAAAGAAGATATAAGTAGTATTCCAACTTTAGAGAAAAGACAATGGGAAAAGGAATTATCAAATATAGATATAAATGATGAAGATATATAGAAAGTTATAAACAAACTACAACCAACAAAAGCAGCAGGACCAGATCTCATCCATTCTAAAGAAATTATGGAGTTGAAAGACACATTGCTCTATCCACTAAGAAAGATATATACTATGTCAGTAAAATAGGAATGATACCATCCAAATGGAAACAGGCTAATGTTACACCTATATACCAAAAGGGATGCAAAGCGCAACAGCAAAATTGCAGAGCCGTAAGTTCTACATCTATAACATGCATACAACGAGAAACCATTATTAGGAATAAGATTTTAGCTGATATCGAAGAAAAAAAGATTTTGTGAGGAACAACATGGATTTAGACTGGGAAGATATGTACAACAAAATTATTTGAGGTTATTGAGAACGACGCTAATGACGGATAAGGGTGATAGATTTGATTGCATTTATATGGATTTTCAGAAATCATTCGACAGTGTTCCGCATCACAGACTATAAGGCAAACTTGGGGCATATAGAATTAAGGGACAAGTGCACCTTTGGATATTAGAATATTTGAAGAATAGAGAGCAAAGAATGATGGTTAAAGGGGAGTTTTCTGACTGGACTAAGAGGATTAGTGGAATTCCACAAGGCAGTGTGTTAGGGCCAATATTATTTACGATTTTTTATAAATAACATTTAAAAACTGATGAAATATCAAGTAGAATAAAAATATTTGCGGATGACAAAATTGTACAACGTTACATCATACGAATATTCGGGAAGCGTTCTGAAGGATGATCTTTATGATTGGGATAGCAGGCAACTAAAGTATGATATAAAGGCTGTAAAGGCACCCTGCCGCATGCGCGTGGGAAACCTCCATTGTATTAAGAGGCACAGAAAAGCTACAGCTTGATGAGTCCTAATTCCATTAAACCTAATTAATCAATTAAATCATAATATAACGATAGTAAAATGTATCGATAATCTCACCAAGTCGTTTACGTAAGGTGCGATCATCGCCGCCAATCGAGAGCTGGTGGAGGCAAATCCCATGACGTTGCCACGCGCGTACGTTGGAAACATTTCTGCGCACATGTAGTAGACGATGGGGAAAGCTTGAGACATGGAAAACCGACCCAGAATCATTAGGACTGTCGTCATAACTTGTAGACCTGAGAGAAAAGCCGATAACGATCGCAATAATTATCATCGACATATCCCGTCAATATCCATCAAAGCGCAAAAATTCGATACAAGTTAGTTGATATATAATTAATATATCTTACTACTTAAGGAGATAGGACGCGTTTAAAGTCTGCGCGGGACAAAGGCAGTACAACCATATTTTCAACCAGCTTTCTGCATTCTTCACTGAGCGTGACAGTACGCAAGCTCACGAAAGATAAGGAAAGACGTTGGTAATAACGGAATAATGCCGGCACCAAGGAATAGAAGAAATGCACAGCAAACTCGTGACCAAAACAACGGGCGCTAAACTTTCCGGTATCACATGAATGTTGCCATCACGCAATCGAGAGAATCTTCGATACGTAAACGATATGTACACGTCTCCTGAATCGCGGTCATTATTACAACGCATCAACATATACCGGTAGAAACTCAATCTTAACAACACACCCTTCATCATTAGCAAGAGAGAATTCGCTATAGTATCATGATATTACCTATTTCTAATTTGTGATAGATCACCGATTCGTCAGTCTTAGCAACATCTTAATACAAATATAATAATTCTGCGTAAAATTCATTATATATTTGTCGATAATGGGAATATTTTTGTTTTTTTTTCTATGAATTCATATTTTTCTTTCTTATAGAGGGTTGCAACCTGAGTAACTGAACTAGAAAACGAATTTCTCGCATTATTGTCTCGTCATTTCACTAAGATAGATTCCATCAATAGGATATAAAATCGTGATTCTTTCTGCTTAATTTTATCTCGATCGAGCCTTTCTTATGTAGTGGATATTGTACCCAAGCACTAACGTAACTTTCGTAAAAAATGAATAAGGGACAAGTAGTGATGAATCTTATTCCATCCGTTCACAACCATTTAGAGCTATTATGTACTTACTATCGTCTCTGACGAATATCGGAATGCTGGATCCA
>WURV02215896.1:0-10727 GCA_011762755.2 Epimenia babai
TCGCGCGTAGCGCCGCCGCGGACGCGGATCAGCGCCACCGCAGTGAGGTAAGCATTTGATGTGGTCCAAGTTGCGCACCATATAGTGTGTGCACCATACTTCGGAATACATTGACTTGTCTCACATTTGCTACAAATTTTCGCCTTTGCGGTAACTCAAATTAGTGCCGCCAGCACTAATCAATCACTATTATCGGTTTGTAGCTGATGAAATGGGCATAGAATTATGCTCCATGCCCCAAGCAAGCATATACCTATAAAGCTAAAGAGTTTTTTGAATATATGTCGTATTTCTAGCTGATTTACGACACTTCAAAGCAAAATAATGGTACATAGGTTTGGAAGCAGATGAAACGCAGTTTGTTTTGTTTCGAGGCATTTCGATGTCCACCCTGCTGTAGATAATTATAAAATGTAAATGGGCGGAGAGAAGACTATTCCAGCAGTCATAGAGCCCGCGTTACAACAGCAGTTCAAGACCGGTTTTTTCTCCATATATATGGAATTGCTTTATTTATGGCACATCTACTGCTTCCGCAGTGCCAGACTACGTGAGATGTAGTATCGAACTCATCGTGTTCGGCTGTTAAGACGTTGGCGAACTGTTATATTCAGCGACGAGTCTTGTTTTCTCGACGAGCAGACGGCAGTCCACGCCCGTATCTCAGAACACAGACTTCCTCATCGATACGACGTCATTATTCCAACATAGCTGTCGACCTCACCGGACCCGAATCCCATATGACATCTACGAGATTGTTCAGACGTCCAGAACATTGCAGGTTCCCCTGGAAGAATAGGCTGCCATTCAAAAGGCAACTCTCCAGACCCTCATACGATCGATGGGTCAACGCTGCCAGGCAGTGATCAATGCTCATGGTGGACACACTCGATATTATTCAAGTGGAAACATGGAAATTCTCCAGATACTGATGTATTAGATGCTTGAACTATGCATATTTGACACAATACCATTGAAATATTCTAATGTTCTATTTTTATCTTTTTAGTATTCAATATATTCATTCAATCAACATGACTTTTACTCAGCCATAAATTAATGCGTAAATTAGACGGGTAGTGTTAGTTTCATTCTATCCAAAAACTGTTTTGGGAAAATATGCGGGAATCACTAATTTGTTGTATACGCACGTGTGATTATTACAGATTCCCAGAAATGTCGTGTGCGAACGCTACAAGGTCGAGTTTGATGTGACTGGTTGGGGAAACCACTTTTACTATGAAGAAGAGATAATCCAGCCATACACAAAAACCATCGCGTATAATAAGGTGACTATATATTATAGTCGATAACCATGCCAACATTATAGTTTGCCCAGTTTTCAAAATTAAGGTTCATAACGAGTAATGGGCAGTAAGTTCCAAAGTGTACCTCCTCGACTTACCCTCTCTTGCAACGAATACAGTGAATTTCATTAGTATTTATTCAACTATGACCAAATTAACTAATACAAAAATGATCAATTAGCTTTCTCCGCTAATGAAACAGTCATGCTAATTACTGTAGGTTCAAACACTCATTGTATGGTTTTGGCCAAAGGATGTATTGGCAGAGCTATAACGTTGAAATTATAGGTTTATGTCGATGTGTGAGACACTTGATAATACGACAGATTTAGAGAAGGCTCACGGCGGACGATCACATACATCGGGTTGACATTTAAGTATCGATTGTTCCCTACGATTCCGCAACAGATCAATTTATACGTGATAAATTAGTTATTAAACATGTGCAAAAATCCGGAATTATGCATTTACTGTTTTATCCTTGATGAGAAATAGAATGGGCCTAGTGACAGATAGTCATCAACAAATTTGAAGGGGTGTGCGATAAGAAAAATCTCTTGGCTGTGAAAGCAAATCGGGTGAATGAACAAATTTTAACTGACTAGGTGCAAGTGCTACATTATTGTATATGTATGTATGTATCTTTACCAGGATATACACCAATACACTATAGATATGAAAATTAAACAAAAGAATTGCGAATATCATTATTCAATGACACACAATAACACGTAGAATAAGATATATAAACTATAGCATCACGCGCAGTAATATCAGTGAGGAATAAAAGGCAATACCTCAAATACAAACAGATCAACTATCATGGTTTTGGTAAATTACTGAACTTATAAAGTTTTGCGCAATTTTTCTCTACTTTTAAACACCAAAAAACATCAATTTCGCCAAATTGAAGATAGAGTCTTGATTCTGCGACGTGTGTAGCTCCACAAACTTGAACATATTTGGGCGGACACGAAAGTAGAATGGGATGTACTGTGAACAGACCAGTATCACGTCAAACTCGTCCTCGACGTCTACCCCACACCGACACACTCTCTGATGGAACTCAAGCTTAGGTTGCTCCCATCGGCCCGTCTATACTCTTAGCCGATGAGAGGAAAGGCGAAGCCGAGTTAGAGCGACTCTTGAGCCTCTCCGGTATGTCTAGTGTGAGGTAGACGGCGAGCGCGGGTGTCAGCTGTATGTGGCGGTATAGACGGCATGATGAAGCTGTTGTAACATCGCTAGACCAGAATTAGTCAACGAGACGCTGTCTAAACTCGCAGATAAATCCCGGCACATCCGCCACACCTTGGTTCTGCCACACTGATCCGAAGCCATTTGATTCCAGTAAATATTTGAAGTTAGAGATCAAACTTGTTGTATTAGTAACCGCAGAGAATTGCATAGTTACTTAGCATATTTATAATTATCCAGATTAACAATTATCAGCCAAAATTTTATTACTCTTACTTTGATAATGATAGAAAGAGGTCGTCTACCAAGCTCACCATAGATCACAGAAGAAACTGTACTGTCCTTAACCAATAAACATCGTTTGAAGAATCTCAATCTACATTTATCGACCTTTGTACACGATATTCTCCAAACTTCGGAGCCATATGTTATACCTACTATGTAGGTGTATGGCCGAAAGTGTTGTTCACCCTGACGCTTTCGAATTGGAGAAAATATGAAAGTTGAGGTACATTCATATGTTGTGTTAAAAACTATAACTCACGCTTCAGTGGCTGTTTTGACCATTTTCTTGTCGTGAAAAAATGTGTAATGAAAGTATTTTGTAAAACAGCAAAGAAAAGGGATTACATCAACTGGAGAAGTAACGTAAAACCACCAACTCGCCGTATACGAATCAAAGTTGTTGTTTTTCCTCACAGATTGACAAGTTATTAGATTTTCACAAGAATGACCACCAAGTCCACATTTCGCGCATTGACTACACGAGCCACGGGGCGGTCTTTTCTCAGATATACAATTATAAACATCGTACGTGAACAATACCTCTTACTACACGTATAGATAACGCTCTGTAGGTTAAAATGTTGGTCGAATCGCTCAGTAATAAGCAGAGCTTTACTTCTATTCCCCGAGTAGCGAAATCTACGGACCATCGTAAATAGGCTATCGCGGTGGTATTATACAAACATATCTATCCAATCGTTGACCTGAATACGAGAGAGTTTCACCGTTCTGCAGCTTGATACGCCACGGAATCTTCCTTGATAATTCTGAAAGAATATCTCAACATATATCATATAGTTATACTATGACCATCTGTATGGCGCAGATTCGATATGAAGAATATCTCAAATGTTGACAAAAAAGAGAAAAATAGAAAGCACAAACAATTTATAAGAATTGAAAATCAAAATATGTCCATAAAAATGATAAAATGATAAAAAGCAGGATGTAAGAGAAGCGATTTTGAGAGTAATTGGTAACAGGGAGGCGTTTTACAGGACCTATTTTTAATTGAAGATCATCAATTGGCACGTCGTATGTGATGAATAGTGGGTTAGAATCGATGTTATTAAATGACACATATTGATCTCTATTACTCAGAATACTTGATATCCATGTTGATGCAACACCTCTAATTCTAATTTATTTCCAAGAATACGATGGTCTATGGTATTAAATGTTTTTTAATCTACAAACACACCAATTGTACGTATATTTAGACTGATCAATTTCATTTGTAATATTTTCGGATAGTTCTAATAACGCTAATTAGGTGGACATGCTTTTTTAAATGCAGAATGTCCCTGATATGAAATATTGTGGCCGTGTACAAAATCAACAAGTTTTTTCTCAAAATAACTTTTCCAAGATTTTGAAAACTAAGTATAAAGATAGGTCTATAATATGTGAAAAAAATGTTTGTACCCTGCTTTAAATAAAGGTATAATCTTGGCAATTTTCATCTCTTCCGGGAACACATTACACCTAAGTGATTCGTTGAATATATGACAAAATCTTAATAAATACAGTAGATACCATATTTATTTTATATTAAATACGATATCTATCAGATCGTCATTTTCTATGGCTAAAGTAACGCTAAAATATATTCTAAAATCATTTAGTCACCTATTTTAAAATCATTTAGTCACCTATTCTAACGGTATTAGGCTACTAAAAAATTCTGTACCTGCCGGTAAAACATGCGCGAGTCCACATCTAATTGAAGTAAATTTTAAGTCTATATGAAACTCAACAGATTTTTTACTCATACAAAAATCGTCGATCTATCCTCGGTTTTTGTTCAAAACCCGCTAGCAGCGTGGTCTCCACTGTTGTATGAACCTTAAGATCCGTGTAGGGACACATCCCGTCGCCATTAGCACTAATCAATGTTAGTTATCCTTCTGATTTGATTTAAGCGAATCCTGGATATTTTGCACATGGTCTCTTGGCCGCCTTCATGATATCGTAATATACCGGTAGGAGCGAGCACACACCTAATATATACCAGGCCATAGCAGATAGTAAATCAAGTATTTTTTAACAAATAACAAATAATTTCAATATTTTTTTTTTTAAACTTGAATCTAATGTATTTTCCTCATAGCAGACTTTAGGGTCGAGTCGTACGACGTCTTGTAATAAGATGTCATCTACTAACGTAATGCTGTTGTTACAATAATTATGTATACACAATTTTTTATTTGTTTGCATTTATCCTTTTGCCAGTTAATGATTACTTGATTAATCGAAAAACCGGCCGATGTAAGAAGAAGAGAATGGACTTAGAAAGGGTTATGCGTGACAGCACAAAATTTGGAACGCGAGACGGATTATTGATCCGATTCGACTCTCTTCACCTGATTTCCTTGAACACGGCTCCATTCTACTATCAAGGGGTGATTAATAATACTTAATAGGGGTTATTAGAGTGCTTTCGTGATTCTCATGTCCTTCCTATACACAATTGCAACATTGAGCCGTCTTTATTTTACTGTTACTTATTTCCAATTGAGAAACATAAATATTATGAGAGTTTGTTGATGGTGAATTGTGAGAGCTGATCGATGTAGGACTGTATGCGCCTGTCTGTGACTTGTGGGAGCTTGTTGATAGCGTTTATAGAGTACAGAGTGGCTATATTAGCTTAAATGTCTCTCTCTCTTTCTCTTCGGTGCAACAAGCAAACTATGTTTATTGTAGGACGACAAAGTAACTTGGAACATGAAACTTGACGACTTCTTTTATCAAGGACAGGTTAGTGCATAATTATGGTAATCCATAATGCTTGAGGGCTCGCTGTGAATATGGACATGTCTTTATTTAAGTGGTCTCCAGCAAAGGATATCCCTCAACAATACAGACGGCCGCTTTCGCGTTGTATTGGCTGTGGCGGTTTGGTTTCGTCACGGCGTCGTGATCATTCTGAGACGGCCATCCCAGCGTAGCTATTTCACAATGTGTAGGCAAAATGAGATATAAAGAACCGTTTAGTGTGAGAGAAAACACAGGGCTGTACTGTATACTGTACAATGTGTATAGCTTACAAAGCCTTCTCACTATGTGATTTGTTGGCCAACTGATACGATAAAACAGCCCCAACTGATTTTCACAACATAAGCTCAATATTGAGAAAAAAATTTGCGAGTTTAACAGATCGAGCGTGTTCGAAACTCTCAACTTGTTGCGGTGATTTGTTGAAAGCTTTACCCAATGACGAAGTCAGGATATTCATGCGCGACTTTCATTGGCTAAAGTGTGATTATCGATTTTCTCAGTCATTACTGCTCGCAAGCTTTTGACTGTCTGGCAGGCGCCACGTGATTTTGACGATTTGTTTCGACAAGTCATTAGGATAGCCAATGTGGTGCTGTATATAGCTGGAGAGAAATGCACAGGAAAAAACCTATACCATCAGGGACATAGGTTTTTCCTGTGCATTTCCCTCCAGCTTTTATCGGCAAGTTTCTCAGAGGCCGTTTACACTAGAATATTTATATCCGACATAAATATTTGTTACACATAATGGTAACAAATGTCACCGATTTAACGTCGAAAACGAGTATTTCACGGAATAGAGCGTGCTCTATTCCGTGTAATAAATGTCACGGATTGGCCAATGAAATAGGCCGCTGTATTTCCCTTCTAAATTTTGCAAAAATGGCTGCCGAAACGGAATCCAATGTTTGGCGCTGCAAAAGCAACCGGCTTGTCCATATTGTACGTCGTCGCCTTTTTCTAGCCGCTATGAGTCGTTCAGTTGTTGCTATGACTACGCCTGCTGTCACAATTGGAAGTTCAGGTTCAGAATCATCTTCATCGTCGGTTTTGTAAGGAGGAAAGTCATTGGAGTGTGACGGACAGCACGCCGCCATTATGGAAACTATGTCACGTGACAACATTCGTTGCGCAGATATTTTGCCGTGTGTATTCAGGTGTAAACGCTCACTGAATCGAGATTTACCGCGGTAAAATTTATATCAGATATAAATATGCGGGTGTAAACGGCCAATCAGCCTGAAGGAAACATCAAATTACGCTTCAACAAGTTGGCCAACATGTTTTTCAAAAAAATTGCAGTGTGAATGCGCTATCACGTGTACAACTCCTAATATTGTAGGAGCGCGTCGACGGGGTAAGATGTAAGGTGTACCGGGCACGTCGCATAATCACACATGGTAATACAACAATTCGCCCTACGATTACGTTCTACTTTGTGGATGTGAGTTATAGCTCTATTCTAAATTCAGTATTTCCGAGTACATGTTTCTTATGTTTTAATCCCCTTATTAATCATCGTTAATAAGATGTAGATTAGGTTGAAATAATAGATGAATAGATATGCCCCGTTAAACTCTACCCATTTCATGGCGCAGTTCAGGCATTCTCATATTTGTTTCTGAACATACATGGATTTGGACAACATCTAAAAGGAACGGTTCGCTTGGTATAGCGCTGGTCTATGACCCAGAACGTTGAATGTCCCAGTCCAGGGCGAGGTTACATCTGGTATTGTTATGTCTACGGTACAAAATAGTAATTCCGCCAATCGACACGGCAATCTGTATGAACTAATGAGAGCAAAAAAGTAAAAATGCCAGGTCTGTTACCGAGATGCTATATCCTATTAGTCGTTGTAAGTCGCCAATTCGGAAGAAGCGGTGTGCGTCTATGGATTTCGATGCCAGGGATCAACGCCGTCAGAAAATTCAAGTACCAAGATGACACTGGGTGGTGTTGAATGGCAGAGGATTATATTGCAGAGGACATCATTATTACTGTCGTGATTATCTTTCTGGTACATTAAATGCCAAAATAATCGAGACGAGATTACCCACTTCGAATTATTCGATATAAACGCTGCATTATAACCTGAGCGCGTTTGATCACTCATCTATTCACACTTGCGCCGTATCTTATTACTGGACAGCTACATCAAACAGAATTATATATAAAGTGTCTATTCTTACAAAATATAAATCTTTACCGTCATTAGATGGTTTGGCTATGTTGAATATATAAATTCCTCTTTATTCCATTTGTTGATGTATTCAGATTTTTGTCGTATGTACATTGGATTACCTGCAGAACTAACTCATTCAAAAAATAATGTCATCCGACTGCTGCTCTTGCTTATGCTATCAATCCCGTCGAGATTTTGATTTTACAGGGCGGGTGGCGATACATGGACAGCATTTCACATCCTATGACCATCGAGCGTGACGGTCATATAAACGGCATCGGACAGGTAGGGGAAATATGATTAAAATAATAAAAATAGTTTCGAACCTCCGTTTTACCTGTAACAGGCTACCTTAAACATATTACTTACCACTACATCACCATTGATGACAGATTCAATCATTCCGGTCACATATGAACAATGTTTGTCTCTTTTTGTAGGAAATGGCGCGCGGGGCAGGTTCCTTGGCCCTGACTCCACACAAGGGGATCGGCAACGGAAGACAGGTTATCGAAATCCGATTTATACAAAGGGGTTTCCAACGGGAATTTAAAAAGTTGCGTCGATTAATAACTTATCGTTGGTGGGGCAGCTAGAGTAGTGGTTAGAGCATCTGACTGGGATGCTGAAGACCCTGGGTCAAGTCCCGCTCTGGTCATTATAATATATGTGGTGTTTTTCGGGCTTAAAGCCTCGTGCCCGTTGGAATCTCGGCAGCCCTTGCAGCGTGGTTCTGTAATGGCTACTCTATCTGATGTTTCTGTGCTTCGGATGCTCTATGGATGGTCTCTATGACACTTACTTTCCCGCTATGTCCTCTCATTTTAAACTGCTATTAACTACCATAGATTTAGCGGAGTGTGTGACAATTCTTGACTATCTGTAGACGTTTAAAATCTGTTGTGTGAATGCAAAAAAGGCCAATTATCTACACACACTGGTGGAGTTTTCGGATGCAGATGTTTCCCCCTACCCCTTATAAGTAAGGTTAATGAATTTGTTGCGTCAACCACATTTATGTAGGGTAGATTTGTAGACGGTCTAGTATGTCCTAGACAACGGTTTCCTCAGTATTCAGCCTATAACTAATTATACATCATCGTAGCTGAAAAAAATCAAGCATTACGAACAAGGCTTTATTGTTCATAACTTTTGACAGAAAAGGGCGCACGTGGTACGTCACGCGGTACTCAATCCTCACAAACTTATCGTCAGGAATGGGCAAGTACGCGAAATCTGATTTATACTAATGAATCTCATTCTCAATCTGAGATATTTAATTAAGTGATTGATTAATTAAAGATGTGAAGTGGCAGATTATCTTTGCACGCATCGAAGTAGCTGTGACATCTACACTTTATCTGCTTTCAGCAAGAAACCTGGTACAAATATCACAAATTTACGAGGGGCGTGAACGATTTTTCTGCTTTCGACACGAGTGCTTGCTTAGACCGCGGTGACTTCATGTCGCTGGTCCTTACCATTTTAGGTATTTAAAACTCTGGTATGGTATAGTTTGTGCCTAAATCGAGATCACATTTGAACGCCTGCCTCTTTCACACATGTTTTTCATCCTTACCTATGGGAAAGGGAAAAGGCCATGTTTGTGGTGCTATTTTGTAATTGTCAGTCGCACGCACAATATTGCCCTGCCTACGATATTTTTTATAATAAACCATTCCTCGACAAATCTTTCGCAATATTCAATCACGAAAATCTTTTTCATTTTCTATTGTTGATGGCGCGGGAATAAATCCTTGGTTTGCGCTGGTATAATAATGGGTAATTAGCAATCATAATTTGTGGTCATTTGATATTTAATCTGACGGTCGGAGGTCGTAATTTATTTCGTCCATCTTGGTGACACATTTTGCCCATGATTGTCTCTATCTACAGGTGAGATGTCCGGAAGATTTTAAGAAATATACATTGTTAGTAACCATTCTGTAAAGAGAATAGCAGGTAGTCGCATAAGATCTTACGCATAATTTTGTTCAGAATTTGCTATAAGATAACGATATCAAACGTAGTATATATTGAGATAATTGATGCTATAGTCGATTCTGTAATGATTAACATTTAGCAAGACATTTGCAGTAGAAAGAAATTTACAGATGTCGATGCATTTACGCCATCAAGTTTCGACATACACGCTATAATGTCCTTTAATTAATGTCTCATTATCCATTGGTAATTTCCTCATGTTTGGAAACAAGCAGTCGTCCGGCCCATTCCCAAATCGTCAGAAAAACACCCAGTGTCTTTCTACCCATAGGCCAGTCTCCACTCTTTTGCGAATATCTAAACTCACTGAGCGTTCTGTTTTTGACCAAATGACTGAGTATTTAAATCGAAATCATCTGTTTGATCTGAATCATCTGTGTACTGGCGTGGCTATAGCACTGAATCCGCTATACTTCGTGTGCATGATGAGATTATTCGCGACATTGATGTAAGCAAATCTTTCGTTTTACTCGTTTTATTGTATCTATCAGCGGCCTTCGATACTGTTGATCGTCAGCTACTATCCTTAGGCGTCTTCGGGTCCGATATGGTATTTATGGAAATGTATTTATGTGGCTGACATATTTATCTAATTATACACAGGTCGTTGCTGTGAAAAATGTCGTGTCATCACTAGTCCCGCGTTGTTGTAGGGTTCTCCAGGGATCGATGCTTGCCCCTTACTCTTTACCTTGTATATCGGTCTTTCAAGTGATTTTATCAAACGTCGCCATCCGAATTATCATCTGTATGCTGATGACTGCCGGATATATGGACGATGTGACAAGGATAATTTAACAGTCACTCTAGACACAATAAGTACTTGTTTAAGTGAGATCAAGATACGAATGGATTCCAACCTGATCAAGGTAAATAAGAATAAGACTAATGAGTCTTGATGATACAACGTAGAGGTACTGAGAAGACAGTCCAGTCATCCAGCGTGACTGTTGGTAATAGTGTATTCG
>WURV02215918.1:0-10727 GCA_011762755.2 Epimenia babai
ATATAGGGTGGGATGAAACTAACGTTTTATGGATATCCAAAATATATATCATTTAGTGTCATTTGGGAGACTTTAATAAAGAATATATAAAATATATAATTACTTATTTACAGTCAACAAGCTCCTAAAGTGAAAATGTTGAGTGAATCCCTAAAAATGTTCACTTTCGTACCAACGCTATATGTTAAACACAAAAAAGGGGAAGATCTATTATTTACTTATCTTAAAATTACATTAAATTCTCTTTTAATTTTATTAAAAGTCTGTTTTATTATTATTTTCAAATTTATCATTATCTGGTAGTGTAAAATATTTTTCGCATGAAATTCTTTTCACTGTAAAACAAACATGGAATTGTTATATGGATCCTATGGTGTTTTGAGCGTCGGTATATGCTAATTGTTTATTTGTTGGTCTTTCCTTTGTGTCTTTTTTAAGAATCTCCATTAGTTCTCAACAAATCTACAGATATACCACAAGTTTCCTTGAATTATAATTATAGGGAAATATTATTCAGTAATTTTATAGGGGATAATTTAATAGATACTTCATCATTAACATAATTTTTATCACGCAATGTAGGAATGAGAGCGGCCACCATAAATCTCCCGAGAAATTCTGTGGAATCATTTTTCGAGTATATGAAAGATGAGATTAAGATGTAGAACGATGTACAAAAGATGTACGAAGTATGTACGAAGTATGTACGAGGGATGTACGAAGGATATACGAGGGATGTACGAAGTATGTACGAAGGATGAACGAAAGATGAACGAAAGATGAACGAAAGATGAACGAAAGATGAACGAAAGATGAACGAAAGATGAACGAAAGATGAACAAGGGATGAACGAAGGATGAACGAAAGATGAACGAAGGGCGAACGAAGGGCGAACGAAGGACGAACGAAGGACGAACAAAGGACGAGCGAAGGATGAACGAAGGATGTACGTAGCACATTGCGATATTGTATTAACACTCACAAGTTTGCCTGGTGCTTCTTGCCCTGGGTATGAGCCAAATAGCTGCCTTCGTTGTTGTGCAGCGTCAAACAGAGTTTACACTCGTATGAGCCAAGGTGATTTTTCATGAAATACGGATCCTGCCGTGAAATAACGTGATTCATTGCGCAATTGATTGGACAAGAAAATTAGGATTAAAAATAAATTTAGCAGTGTACAAACTAAAAGGCAATGTAGATAACCCACTACGTTAAGCTATGTCTAATGGTGAAATAGACCCAAAATTTTATTACAAAGCGTGCCGTAAATATAGTTACTGACATGTAGCCAGATAAAAGACGTAAATGCTTTTTACATTTCAGAGTTTACATCGAGAATATTGGCGCACCTCAAAGACATGTGCCCTGGCATATTATCAATGTCTGGACTGCGCCATTTTACCTTATTGAGGTCGATAGTCTCAAGAGCAAGCTGCCTGAGGCGTTCTTTCCGGTCTCTGTTAGACTCCGAGGCAGACGCAACACCACCCACGCCGGTCTTACCCCCGGCCCGATGCTGGAAGTCCATCCTGATTCTAGGTCATTCAGCGTAGCAACTGTCTGTATGACAAAAGTTAACAGAAACATTTATAACAACTTGAATGTGATCCTCACAATAATGCCTCTATTATCAAAGTAATAACATTACCAGATACTGTACATCTGTGCCCCGATACAGGAAGCATTAAACTTTTACATAGTTAATACTGCCTTTATTATCACTCAAATGTCAACAGATATCAAATTATACATATATTGGTTTTTATAACTGAGTTTTTTTCGTATTGAGTAATGGTCTATCTATCCATACTATAGTAAATAAGCTAGCAAACAGGAGGCCTATTCTTTCCATACGACCGTAAAAATTTATATGTGGTAATATTTCATATCATGTATGGGTTCTGATGAATATCCTTATGCGTTCGTCCAAATGCCAGATGTAAGCTCGTATTACACGAAAAAGATTGTTAGTTTTACCACGAAATTAGGTGACCGTGATGGTCCACAGTATTTTAATTTTATAGTCAACATATTCGCACGGGGATTTCTATGAATAGAAAATTAGTTCATGAATGTGCTATAAAGGTTAGAAAATCTCCCTCCATTGAGATTCTATACAAACATAATATATGCTGTTCTCCCGTATTCAACAATGGTTTTAATCTTACCCAATTTTCGCACAAGGCTCGCCGTTCGTCAGTGCGTTTGTTACATTTAGTCAATGTCGAATACGAATTAGTCTCCCTTGCTTCAAACGGCCCCCAAATAGTACCATTCCCTTAGGACTTGGAGTAAATGAGAAGTCGAAAATTTTTTCCCAAGAGCGAAAAAGACGAATTTCTAACCTTGCCCATTGATTTGAAAAGTATTTCGGTGCGCCTCTATGTTTTTACGGTATATTTACTTGAATTTTTATATCCGATTATCATAATAATTTTGTTATTTTGGGGATGTTATTCCCTTGGTTAATGTTAAAATTTACACGTATGCAAATTGTAATGAGAGAATAACAAAGTAGCGCAAACACGTCATTTTGAAATGTTCAGAATTTATTAAAATTTTGAGTTCTAACAAATTGTAACAGTCTCAAGGGGGTTCACTATATAACTAATTATTAAATTAGAAGCGTTTTGATTATTAACTGTTAATATTATTACTACGTACAAACTTCAACGCTCAAAAAATAGCAGTGTCTATTACTGTTGAGTGTTGCTAACAAGTTTGGTTCATGCCTTTTGTTCGAAAAGCCTACCAATGTCCTTCCCATGCAGCACACTCAGCTAAATGTGTGATAGGTTTATTGAGTAGAGTGAGATAACCTAGCGAAAGTCAATTATCAGAATAACAGGGAAAAGCTCTTGAATAACATGTAACAGGGAAAAGCTCTTGAATAACATGTAACAGGGAAAAGCTCTTGAATAACATGTAATCACATTGCAATAGTTACCCAAACAAAGAGGGATTAATACATTGCATGAACTGCTACAATCCTTGAGTTAACCACACTGCAAGAGCTGTCTACACAAAGGTTTTCCCCATAATTTCTACAATTTATATAAAGAGTATGTACAGACGGCATCAAGAATGTTGTCTGCACAAAATTAATACTAGTGATAGGCATTTTTTTGTAATTTATTTAATTTCATTGGGTGGTGCTTCCCAAATAAGTTCACACTTCTTAGCACCTCCCTTCAACAAGTAAGATCAATACATTGTATAAAAAGAAATAATTACCTGTACATACATGCAGAAATTCGTGCACATACAGAAATATACATGCCAAAAAGGAAAAATGTGTATATTTTTACTACTATTGGTGAATTAAGTATAATTCTGTATCGGTGTTTTAAATTTCCTTTGTTATATACATGCTTTCTTGTTGAATAAAACAATATATTATATATATTATACAGAGGTTAATAAAATTCAGTTTGCGCCGGCTGGGCCACTTTAGGAAACTTCGTGTTAACCACTTTTAAAGTGCAAAACATAGCATAATTGATTGAAAGGTTCCATTTAAATCCGTCCAATATAACAGAATAACCCCGATTGAATCTTTCTGGGAACAAAAAATATTTTGACACAAAGATGCACTTGAGATCCTCTCTTAGTTCCTACCGTACTCGGCATTGACTGCTTCAGCCGCCCTGCTTCTTTCAACCTTTCTGAACTCCAAACCTTGTACGACAATTAGCGGAAGTAGAACGCCAAATGCGGAGCATGCGTATACGCGATACGTCCACACGCTTCCGATTTGATCGAAGAGAACTCCCGTGAGAAGGATGCCGCATCCCATTCCTGAGTAGTAAAAACGATAACGACGACGAAGATCATAACGATGCCGATGACGCTGGCAATGGCGTTGACGACGAAAATGATTACATCATATAAGAGTATAAAACAGTTTCCTACGAACCAACATAATGATATTAAACAAGCATCAAATATCTTCCAAAGACTATTCTTGTCCAAGCAGTAGATAGAGGAATAGAGAACCTATACTCGTACGACCGAAATCACAGCATTGATTAAATATTAAGAATGTGTCTATTTACCTAATCCAGAGAACGTTCCATCAATTATTCCTTGTGAAACACCGACGAGTCCTGGAGGCGAAATGAGATTAGCGTACGATGTAGAGGTGAATTGCATCAGCCCAAAGCTAATTGGGTTGAGAGGAGCCGTAAGGATAAGGTACCACGGATTTTGTATGAACGGGTAGGCTAGTAATCTCGTTCCGTACGCGGCCGCAGACACACCCATACAAACGACGTGTCCCACTCGTTGAACGACCTTCCCGCTAACGTAGAACATTGGTATCTCAAGCAGTGAATCGAGGGAAATGTATAAGCCGAAAATTATGTGTTTGTCAAATGTGGATTTGCTTTGCTCAGCCACGTGCCAGAATAAAAAATCTACACTACCCGCTAACAAGCCGAATATAGTTACGTTAATGTAAAGAAGAGCATTTGAAAAAGATGACACAAGCTTCGAGCAACCCTTCCAAACAGTCGCGCTTCTTATATTTCCCTGTACGTTGAATTTTAAGACAGCTACACTTGCCAATACCATCCCTACAAAAAAGATAGCGAAGCATATTTCGTATGGAACACCGCCTTCATTGTGCGAGTACTCATCGAGAAGCAGAGTCGCGCTGATTGTTGTTATTACAGCCGACACGCATCCCCATAATCGCTGTTTGCCCCATTGATCCCAGTCATTTTTTAGTAAAGAGTAAATTAAAGCATTAAGTAGGCTACGCGTTGGTGCACGGAAAACACCACCAAGAATGAAAATACCAACGACTATCCAAAACTTCCAAGAGTAAATCTTTTTGGGTGTTACTGTACATTGTATGAAAATGTCATGTACGCAGTTTGTGGGAGCGTTGAACGTTAAATTATAGACGGCGGCGATGTTTTTAGACAGTTTTGTGTCATTTGTCATGTTGGACGCGTTTAAACAAAAGTCCACTTGACTCTCGCCAAAGCACTTTCCAATTTTAGTGAATATTTCGCCATCCCGTGACCATATTACGTCACTAAGGTCGCAGCTGTTGAAGACCATAGTTCTCTCTGCACACAAGTGGTAAGTCGCTTTGCAATGACTGGATTCGTTTTCTTTTTGATAAGATACCATCGATATTGTGGTGTTGTTCATGGGATCTAAAATCAGTGAATCGTCTTCGAAACACGGCGCGGTATGAAAGGTTTGTGGGAAAAGAAGGAGACTAGCGAGGATGAGCGACGCCGACACAACTAACGTCGCAACAGTCGTGGATTTGTGTCTCTTGTATTTATCAGCAAACGCTCCGCATAAAGGCGACATCACGAGGATCGAAAAAGAATATATAGAGTTGATGATCCCGCAGAATGATGGCGTGAGCCCAATCCTTCGCAGATACAAAGGCATAAATTGACTGTAGACGCAGAGAGCTGTGGAAAAAAAGATAGTACGGAAAGAAAAGACAGTTTTATTACCTAACTCAAATATGGTTCCACGTCAACTTTCGTTTACAAAAACTATATTGGATATAGTCAGAGATAACAAGATTGTTTGTGCTATAAGTAATTGCCTTATTGAAATATCACTTTGTCACATTATTTCGTCATTTGCTCTAACACTAGATCTACTCGTGTTCTTTCACAGAACAATAGTGATTGATCCTAGTGACTATACCATCATTATACAGACCAGTGCTTTAACATGTCTCTAAAATTTCGATCTGTACCTCTGTATAGACACACACTACTTCCTCAAGTAAATCAATTACCATCTTAATCTTGAGGGGGTGTCATTTATATGACCTTCAGTCTTCCGACACTTCCCTTCACCATTATTATTACATCATGATTAATCTTTAGTGTATTAGTGTATATAATGTATATCAAAAAACCATTCCCACTCCATAGTAATTTGACTTGAAAACTCACACGTGTTGAATAAATGAATGAATGAAAGAATGAATAAATACCTTTTATCTGTGTGCAAAAACATTATTGCTCTCTCGAACAGAGACTTGTATAAAATTGCATAAGCATCTTTGTAATAAGACTATGCCTACGTTGATTTACATTTGCCACTGCCTTCAATATTTGTAACTTTGTAATCTCGGCCAACGCCCACATACTACTCAAAACTTATATACCTGCAGTTTTCGTCAACTGATTCTACAATAACATCGGAAAATTTAACGTGATATTCATGCTCACACATCAGAACCTCTAGGCTATGAAGATATGTCCCCAAAGTCACTTTGTACGAATCGATACAAACTAATATTAAATATGATGAGTGAAAAACTTTCTAATCTTTCCTTTTGAACGTCCCCTCTCTGACTTCTTAGTGTATTCCTTCCCACCCATCTGCTGCAATATCGGTCTAATGCCCCTCACTCCCAATTTTGGTTTTCAGTTTGACCTCTCCGCCAGTACTTAAATCTGAAATTTTTACTTTTCTTCGGGGGATGGGTTTCCTTTGCAAAATACTCTAAACCCCGCCATTTTATCTTCTCGTCTTGAGCTTGTAGCTCACCGCTAACTTTCACATCCTTTATCTAATCTTCTTTTCCAACTGTCTCGTAGGCATATAGACAATGCGACAGTGCTTACTTAACTCACTAGAGTTTTGTAGTTTAGTTGAAACGCTCACTCGACTTTCAGGCCATCTTTGATACCAGCGATCATGACTAACTGCTCTAACGTCAAAGATCACTTTCCTTACTAAAGACAGACAACTGCAATGGATCAGATCTTACGTCGCAGACAGAATCACATAACTTATTTAATTCAAACATTTTGACAATCATAAATCAAAGAGACTACTCTGGGAGCGATCGTGTCACGCAAGTGCGTCTGTAATGTGTAATGGCCGTCCGTTCAATGGTCAATCGTACAATCGTTCAATGTCATCTTTATCCGTTTCTACAGCCCGAGTGAAAACTGCAATTTTGATAGCCTCTAGGGAATCAAAAACTGATATTTATAATCTTGAAATGATTTCACACCGTGTTTTGGGGCATTCTTTGCATTTTTATTCACGTTTTTATGTCAATTTTATCTTCGATTCAAACAAACAGGCTACATTGCTTGTAGAGTATGATACTCGTGCGACAGGATTGTTAAAACTGCCATTCGTACGTTGTACTGTAAAATACCCTTCTTGTTGATGGTACATCTTTATACTAACTGTCTTTTATTAACATGTTCGGCGTGTATCTGCACTTATTGTGTGTGTGGGCCGCCATGATGGAATATTGTAAATCGTCTTTCGTAACTAGTTGGTTTATGGAGTCAAATTTATGATTAAAACGGTTTCAGCAGTCTCGTGAGCATATGAACTATGATACAACCCTATCGGATATTTTATTTATAACGAATTTTCGTATATATGTAATATGCTGACGATGCATATGACATACATGCGAAAGCTCGTTTATGACTAAATTTCATTAGTCTCAAAAAGTGTTAACCATATATTTTTTCGGACTAAAATTAAGACTAATACGGCTTTATAGTGTCATAAGTATAGACTGTGTACGAATAATTTTGTTCAAGTAGGCATCTATTATACTATTTTAAACTGTCAATCATAGAATATGTCTATATTAGAATATTGGGTGATAAAGAATTAATTGAATATTAATTATAATTAAAGACAATCGCTGTCATTTCTTACCTAGTTTGAATATTTCCATTATGGCGACCTCAACTTACCTCCATTGTAAAAGAAAGACGAAATTTTGGCTGACAGAAAAGATCGGTTGATCGTACAAAGTCTGGAACCGGACGTGTCCCCTTCTCTTGTTTTAGTAGACGCCGACATGGCAACGATGGGTTCGTGTTCATGGTCGTACTATAACAACTTCTATAAATCGGTGTATTACAATTCAAACTAAACCAGAACACAGCACAGATAGCGCTATTGTGTGTCAATGTCGATAGATATCCCAGCGTGATAAGATGCTTGTAACTATTAAGATACAACCAAATGTCGACAAATCTCGATAAAATTTCGTGATATGCGTCCTATAGTGTAGCGATAAGTCATCAGAAGATTACACCCGCCGTATTAACATACCGCCTGCTTTATACAGCAGTTTAACAAAGCCCGAGTTATCACAGGCCAAGAGTGACCCAATTGCCAATCAAAGCAGCGTGTTTAACACATATATTTCACCCGGATCATGGATGAATTAAATTAAATAATAAAACTGAGAAATTGTCTCTTCGTCTAACAAAAGGGCAGAGATTTTTTTCATTGCTATTCACAACTGCATATTTGAGAATGTGGTAGGAATTTTTCAGGACAACAAATAACTTTCATGCTATTTTGAAGTTTTCTCAGCAATTCTCAGTCTAGCATATTAAATGCTATCTATTTAAAGTTCGATAATTAAGGGGAATATTTTTTAAGATACAACTTAGGACGGTGGTACTTCAGTGAGAATCCTTTGTGTTGATAAATTGGTTGAATGTTGCCGAGACATCAGCTCTCAGGAACAGTACTTGTATTTAATATATAATTTGAGCTGTAATTAGTATTGATTAAGGAGCTCTTATTAGAGAGAAATGCATAAAAACCTTGAACTAGCGACCTCCAGCTAAGCGGTGTGGTGCTGTACTATCTGTCTCTAGTTATTATCGAACCAGAATGGTTATCCTGATTAACATGTGTTCTTTTTATGGATGTTATCGGTCCTGGGATCCTGGCGATTTGTCGTTGAGCTTACGTTTGGCTGCATCAATTTATTTCGTTGTTCTTAGATTTTCAAACGTAGTTATTTAAATTTCTGTGCTATATCACTGGGGTAGATCTAGTGGTCGTCTTTTTGCGGTTGATTTGGTCAAAGTACACAAAATTTAGCCTCGTTGAAAAATGCCTGCGCCTTGCTGACACGGTATTTCCTGGATTGCATTCCTGAGGATATTAAAATATTCACGTTTGTTTTTGTTTTTACGTTGCTTATAAAATATTGTCTTTCTGTAAACGAAAACTAGCATCTTAAATTTTGATTTTGTATAATATACATATTATGTTGCTGCTATTTTTCATTATGTTTTCAAATGAGTATTTTTAAGTTATAATATTACCAATTTTAAAATTTAATATTTTTTCCAAATGTGCATCGTTTTATAATGGTTTATTGTTTACTTTCTTGCATATGTACTGCTTCTTATTTTCCCGGGCCTCAGTGCTCTTACCTCTATAGCAGTATCAAGCAGACACTGTAGAAGTGTCTTTTGGTGATTAGAATAGACTACGATTCTACAAATGTCTGCTTCCACCCTGCTTCAATAAGCATTTTGTATAAATGTCTCAACGGCTTTGGATAAATGTTCGTTAGTGATGAAATGGAATTTATTTGTTTGAAGTGTACTTAGCTGAGCTGTCAAACACACTTTACATGAAACAATAGCCTAATGGTCTAAGACTATAATGTAATTATTGAAATTATATAAAATTAACACCCAACAGTATACAAGTCATACAGATCAATGTTAGATGCTATTATGTACATTTATATGTACATCAATATAAGCTAGAAAACGTACAATATACAGCAGTAAAACCCATCTCTATACTTAGGAAATACGAACGTATCACTGCGCTATCTTATATAGTGTATATATCTCGTATATTACATCAGCTCTGCCGGTTACCCATCACCGAAAGATCACAATTCAAAGTACTACTCCTGAAACACAGAGCAATGTACTCGTATTTGCCGATATCACTATGCAAAAGAAACATGCCAAAACACAAGCGAATCTCTTTCGCAGCAGCACTCATCTCGAAAAAATTCCCACCTCAAGTCCGCTCAACTTAGAGAACCATAAATTTCCAGTGAAACACTTTTTTACGTATAATCATTTGGCAAATTTTCATAAGATTATGTGTATTGTTTGGTACGGGGAGTAAACATTTCCTTGGTCAAAGTGATAAACGTTGAGACCACTAAACGCTTTCTTCTGCACCAGGGACTGCCGCTGAAAAAACAAAAACAAAAAAATCTGTCAATATCAAAAGTAGACTAGAAACGCATATTGAGAGATGTTTTATTCCAATCTGATCTCAGACTATATAAGGACACTAAAACATCATTTAACCATATTTAATCATGTATGGTAAAAACGCGACAGGGATATTATGGCCCGAAGTATAATAATAAAAATAATAATAACAATAACAATAACCGTAACCGCGACCATAACCGTGACCGCAACCGCGACGACGACGACGACGACGACGACGACGACGACGACGATGATGATGATAATAATAATATCAATAATAATAAATGATAATCATAAATAATAATAATAATAAGCTCTTAACAACTTACAAATATAGAAATATTATACACTAAGCGCAGATAGCAACAGATTATATAATGAGACACTTACAAGCAATAATCGTCTAAAATGTACTATATTTACGCTGTTAGACTTAATGGAAATGTGTCAGAATGATTGAACCATCGGCAAATAACAGCCCCTTTTATGAGAAAATGGTGACGAATCGGATTTATACAGAATTTTCTTAGAGCCAGTCACGAATACTGAAGTTTATAATGTCATAAATGCTTGTTTGAATAAATAATGTAAATATGACTCTTCTTAGAAATGTCAATGATGTAATTGGTGTACCTTTTGTTATATTTGTAATTTATCATTCCAAACAGGTATTTTCCCAGATGAATTAAAAATTGCCAAAATTATCCCTCT